>CABFWB010001210.1:91776-111491 GCA_902151455.1 Timema bartmani
GGGCTGGCTTTACACGCATTCAAAAAGGGTGAAAGCACACACTTTGACAAAGACGAAGGAAGGGTTTGGTAATCAGATGAATCTGTGCCGGGAGCGAGATTTAAACCCCAGACACCTAACACAGAAGTCTGACACCCTACTCCAAGACCACCAGGTTTATGAAAAAAAATTATTTATATATATAGCACAGCTTCTTACTACCCATTCGGGTTTTACACTTATGTACAAATTATGATAATGGTTTTAGAGATTAGGAAGGTTATATTTAGATGAAGTGTACCCGTGTTTGCATGGTGGGAGAATGGAAACATGTTTAGGAAAAACCACCCTCAGTATACCCGAACGATAATCGAACTTTGATCTCCCCGGTATCGGCAGTCTAGTCTACTGCGATTGTAGTGCCTTAGACCAGGGGTTATCCGATGTATTTAACCTTCAAGTTTTAAACACATGGAGGACCCGTTTCGGTGACCGAATGCTCTAAGGCGTCACTCTCGCAATAGACTAGACTTTAGATTACAGGGAGATCATAATTAGAATCCCGGTCGGGTGTATTGAGAGTGGTTTATCCTAAATGGGTTTTCACTCTACCTCTACGTAAATGTGGGTACATGTTCTCTAAATTCAACCTTCCACATCCCTAACGTATTGCAGTAATTAGTGCATATGCGAAAAATCCTAACGGTTAGTAAAACATGGTGCTAACAAAAAAAAAAATTATATGTGCGTAGATCTACATAAAACTTAGTTTGATAGTACTTTCAGTCTGTAGCTGTTTGCATACTGCGTCAAAGGTCCCGGGCTCGGTTCATGGCATGGCGGAAAAATGTATCGTTGGTGAAATGCCGTTTTCCTCTCACATATTGATGAATTAACGGTTGGGGACTGGTTGCTGTGTCTATTCTAGAATTAAGTTAGTTCATAATTCATGTTTTTATATAGCTAGTCTGTTCAGAAAATGCACGTTAAATACCACAAATAGGTTATTTATTCTAAAAAAAATGCAAACCTGTCAGCAAAAAGAAAATATCTTCCTCGGCATCTTCCGGAGTTGAACCAGAAACTCCTATACTCGTGGTAGGACCTTCGCATAACGTATCCACAGAGCTCTAATCGTGATCCAGATGTTCTACTTGAGCACATAACGAGTAAGAGTTAATTTGGTGCACGCTTCAACCTTACCTGTAATTAAAACAAATCCTAGAAGGAGGAAGTACTTTCCTGGAACCGCGTGAAAGTCACATTTAGAAAATAATAAAAAATATATAATTATATTTAAAAGTCAACCTCATGATTAAGTCAATAATTACCTTTCGGTGGACCATAATAAACATTCTTTAGGACAACATTGCACATTAAAAGGGTGTGTCCATAGAAGGAAGCAGGTAAAAAAAAACCAAATGATTTTCTAGAAAACAAACATAATAATAACAATGAAGCATTAAAACTGTACCTGCCGCTTTATTGGGGTTTTTTTAGAATGGGATGAGGGATATTGTCTTCCGTCTCGAGAAGGGTACATGGATCTTATAGAGTGGGATTGTATTTTTTTGGAGTATAAATATGAGAATGTGAGCTCTTTGGGTATCAGTTGTTTTTAGGTTCTTTGTGGAGTATCTGGCCAAGGGAACAAGTTTCAACATGAAGATGCACACGGTAAGACAAAGAGTATATTATACGTACGATTAACTTAAATTCAATAATGTAGATAAAATAGAGATACAATACTTTCCTGAATGAGGTAAAAAAAAAGTTAGTCGTCGCTTAAAATAGTTTGATATTTTTATTTGGTTCGCATCTCACCCAAAATTACTTAATCTATAGCGTTAGGAATTCGAAAGTTCATTGTAGCACTTTTAAAAGGATGCCATATATCCCTATCTTAAGATAGTTCTATCCAGTCCACCTCACTACAGCCTATCCCTATCTTAAGATAGTCCTATCCAGTCCACCTGATTACAGCCCGTCTCTTTCAGGTCCATCCTAATGTTATCCCCCCAACTTCGCCTAGGTCTTCCCAATGGTCTCTTCCCTTAGGGTTTTTCCAGTCAATACCCTGACCATAGCAACCATAAGAACTATTCCCCTCTTCATAAAATATAGCTAAGGCACCACCGGGAATCGAACCCAGGACCTCTAGCTTAGTAGCCAGGAACGCTGATCACTAGAACGATGGGCCATCCGCGGAATTGGATTTATTTCGTTAAATAAACAATTACCTTAAATATCCTGCTTGTAGGACACCCGAACCACTCGTGTCCTGGCTATAATCTAACACCTGTGGATGTTCTTGTGACTTCAGGTAGTCATCGTTTCCTTCGTCCTCTTCATGGGGGTGTCCGCGCTGGCCAAAGAGTTGGATGACTCCAACGAGCTGATGACGTCCTCGGACAAGAAGACCACCAAGAGAGGCCTTCTAGGGTTCGCCTCAGGATACCCGGCACCCCCGCCTCCATCCTACGGCTTCAGCGCATCCCCCGGCTGGTCGGGAAGCTTCGGCGCTCCCCCCTCCTACCTGTCCGACACCTCGGCCCTCATAGCCCAGCAGCACAACTTCGCGACGACGGCCGCCCTGGCCGCCAAGACGGCCTACCTTGCCGCCAAGCAGCCGCCCCATTCCTTCGCCTACCCGGGGGCCGTGGCGGCCAACGCGGCAGACCTAGCTAGCGCCGCGGCAGCCGCTAAGGAGGCGACGGCGGCGGCGATCCAGGCCAGACAGTACGTGGCCGCCGCTAAGGAGGCACTGATAGCGCATCAGCGAGTGGCGGCGGCTAAGGAGGCGGCGGCCGCAGCGGCTATACAGAGGTCGGAGGCGGCGGCTGCTGCGGGGGCGGCTATCCACCGCTCTGAGACTGCCGCGGCGGCGGAGGCTGCTATACAAAGGTAAGAACAGCTAGTGTCCTCTTTCTCTTTTTATCTCTCTTTCTTTTCTATTTATTTTCCTCTCCCCTTTTCTGTCTCTCTATTTTCTATCCCTTTCTCTTTCCTATTTTTTCTCTCTAAATATATATTTATATATCATATATTAAAGATGATTGAATTCAATCTTCATTTTACCTACGAATTCCGAATCTCGAATTCGAATATTAAAAAACATAGTGAACAAAAGAGGTTTAATTTACTATATTAATTCTTAAATTGCTCTAAAAATTAGAAAATAAATTTTAACATCTTTTGCTCTAGTAAATTCTGTTAAGGGATAAAGCAATGATATGGGATTTGTTTTTTTCAGTTTTTCTATTATTATGTTGATCTAAATGGAGAGTGGGAAATCATTCAGGAAAAATCACACTCGGTACACCCAGCTGGGATTCGAATCCTGACCTCCCCAATACCAGTAAACTAGACTATACGAGCCTAATATTAGTCCACGAGGCCACCGATACGTGTATGAACATTTCGTATGACACAATTATTTAACTATTGAGCTATATTATTGTACTCACAAAGTTTCCAAGTATATAATTGTATAATTATTATATATTTATCACCGTGATATAGCTAGGGGGTCAGAAAAAGCAAGTAATTCTTCAGGGTACCATGGTTCGACTGCGGATACTCCGGAAGATAATTTTGTGTTTATTTATGAGGTAATCCTTTAGTTCAGATGTCTAAATTCCTTACGGTGGAGTTCGCTATCTAGGGGTTACCTAGGCCAAGTTAGTTTGTAAGTCGTCTGCTGGGATATCTCTTTATAGCATAGATATACAGTGCCAGCCCCGAAAATTGGCCAATTTATCAAAAGGGCCTAGGTTTTAACTTCGGCCAATATTTAGTACTGTGGTTGTACGTTAGATACAGTGATAAAGATGAGTAAAGGCGATTCTTATTTTTCTTGTCAGATCGGCCGCCACAGCCGCCGCAGCCCAAGCAGCGGCCGCCAACGCTGCGGCTGCAGCTGCAGCCCACCCCCACCCTTCCCCCTATGGCAAGAAGGGGGACTGGGCCCCTTGGGGGTAGCGGCACATCGTGCTGCTCTCAGAAGAGGTGAGTGATGAATCAATACACTTACTATTAATTACTAGACAGCGCATGGAACCTAGAGACCACATGATTTTGATAGGAAGAAACCTTTAGAAAATACAACCATTTATTTGCCTGCAAACATTGATACCATTTTACTATATTATTAGTGTTATATTAAAGATATTGATCAAATCTACCAAATGTGACACTTAAAGATCACGTGACTTGACGTATGAATATGTTAAAGTAGATATATTAGCTTGTTTAACTGTTGGATAAGTTCCTTCCCACTAAAATTGGACCGTATAGGTAAAACTCACTAAAAACTGTCCTCAAGTGACGTCACTGATACTGTAGTTATTTTAGTAGTTCCCAGTTAAAGGTAGTGCGCTCTTTAGCAGTATTAAGTCTGCGCCTGTTAAGTTATTAAATGACGTCATATCCACAGATAAAATATATTGGTCTGTCCGGCTTAGAGACTTTGTCTAAGCATGAACAATCCATCAACGAAGCCAATAAGCGAAGTCCAATGAAGAAGTCAACTGTAGCAATAGATTTATTCGAATGTCTCTATTTTAATATATAGAATACAAGTAGTTTGAAGCCGATATAACGATTAGCCCGATAAAAAATGTTGAATTAAACATTTAAATTTTGACTTGCATGTCATGTTTTCACGTACAAAACTACATTAATTTTTGTTTATATTTATTAAGCCTATGTGTAAGAGCTTTTAATATTTTTAGCACCGCGTACTTATTACGCTGATGTACTAGGGATTAGGAAGGTTGAATTTAGATGAAGTGTACTCGAATTTTCGTGGAGGGAGGGTTGAAAACCTTTTAGGAAAAACCACCCCAGTACACCCGACATGGATCGAACCCCGATATTCCCGTATTCGTCAATCTAATCTATTGTGAGATTAGCGCCCTATATCATGCGGGTGTGTAAGAACTTGAATTCCAAAATTCTCCAAATAAAAATTTCTATAATGTTTAAATATGGTTAAAAATTAGTAGTTCATATAATTTGAGAGAATGAAAACCCCAATGGACACCAACAAAGAGTATAATATAAAAAATCTACAAACTTATAAAGGTAGTATTATATTTGATGTTGGTTTTAGTTAAAAACCAACCATATTTACGTAAATCAGGATTTTATTTTAGCAAATATTTAACTTTAACCTACTTCAAAATAAAAAGATAGTTTTATAATCATGGAGTCACGAGTATAATCTTTTCTATATTTTCATTTCAGAGTCTTCAGACATGACGTTCCCAAACAGCAAACTGATACTAAGAACAAATATATTATTGTACTCACTAATTATGTTTTATTGAATAAATAAATAAAAGTATAATTATAATATCATTTGATTTCAAAACATGTTCGCTATATTAGCTTAGTATCTATATTTATAGGTTCACTACGTTTACCCTGAAAGTTAGTAGTCTTACCTTGACGTATTATACAATGACCCTATCTTATAAGCTGTACCATAGTGGAACCTTTCAAGGTAAATGGAGGGTACCGTTCGAGAAGGACAGAGCCACGTCCTAGTTTGACTTATTTAAAGAAAATAATAAATGGTACAAGTCCACCAGAAATACTTTTTCTCTCTTTTAGTCTTAAAATAGAGATATTTAACAAAGACAAGTGAGATATGTGAGTGAGTGAGGTATGTGGTTGCATAGACATGAAGGGAAGAAAAAAGAATAACATTCTACCTAAGCTCATGAATTAAATAATATACACTGTTACAGAAACATTTAGAAAAAATAGCATCTTATTCATATGATCAATTTTTTTTTTAAGTACCGCAGCTTACAAACCGTTCGGGTTGTACGCTTAAGTTAATCATTCATCCAGTAAGATTAAGGGCCTTATGCAAGAACTTGACTAAGTGAATGCTATGT
This sequence comes from Timema bartmani, assembly GCA_902151455.1. Taxonomy (NCBI): domain Eukaryota; kingdom Metazoa; phylum Arthropoda; class Insecta; order Phasmatodea; family Timematidae; genus Timema; species Timema bartmani. The sequence goes on from CABFWB010001210.1 coordinate 97,662, forward strand.
GGACACTATCGTGGGTTTGATTGCGTCATTATAGGCTGAGGGGACGGCTAGACTGGAGCGAGCTGGTTCTATTTTTCAAGCACGCGAGCTCGACTCGGTACAGTCTAGTTTACAGGCGCTAAACAATATTATTGTATATTGGTTCATTGAGTGCTAGAAAAACTTCTCATTTTGACATTTTTATTATTATCGATAGGTTTAGCACACTTGATACTAACGGCCTAATTTAATTGGTATGATCATAAACCATACCTATATATATATATATATATATATATATATGTAAAAACTGATATGTAAAATACTTTACTATTATCAAAGTAGGCCTTTAAAATAATAATCACCATTAGCGTGGAGAGAGGATGGGAAAACCACAATAATAAATCACTTGTCAAGAATCACCCTCAATTCACTGAGCCAAGATTCGGAGCCTCCTCGCCAACAACTAACGAGAGCTATCTGCAAATCACGCGCTCGCTCACACGCTCGCCAGTTTGGCCACTCAGTCGTTTGCGCGCTCGCTCGCACGCTTGTCAGTCTGGCCGAACCCTAAAAGGTGGAGCGATAGTGTGCTCGGGACTACACTATACGTGCTTGCATACCGCCCAAAGTCCTATGGGCTGTCTATCACTGCGCAGTTCCATTAGCTCTTCCTTTTCCTGCGGCAAACATTTTTTCTTTCCTACATCACCTCGCATATCCTGTCAAAGTTCCACAGAAGTTAGGGCTGGGGGATCATAGAGACTTGATGTTGAGGAATCATGTCGTTTACTCACTCCTCCATCGCAAATATATCTCTTTTCAAAGGGCGAATACGGCAGACGTGATTTTTTAGACCAAGTTTTGCAATCAATAAATTTTAATAGTATTTTATAAAAGTTATATTTCTTGAAGCATGCATCATTTTATAAGTTTCCTTTGAAATAGAGTTAAAATACTTAAATTTAATATCAAAAGAAGAATAAATTACAAAAAGTGTTTGTGATTTGTTCTCCTCGCTGAAGAGAACACTCATTGGACGAAAATACATTCACAAGGGAGGTACAGTCCAATTTTCAGAGAAATAGCCTTTTATAAAATACAAACTTTTATTTTTGTCAATTACGGCTGCAGATCACAAGACTTGGTGTTTAACTACGTGAGAATAGATCTAGTAAATTCTCTAGTTGTCAAATAAGGCGCTTCCCATGAAAACTGGTTTGTATATAGAGCAGAGCCTATGTATAATTGGTCAAATCGGATCGAGGTGATATTATTGTATCGCCGGTAAAACTTTAACAAGCTCTGCGTACCCTGGCAACACTCCACGACAAGATACTGATGACAGGGCGCTTTCACTCAAATTTTTGTTTATGGTAGAGGGCGGACAGGGGAGGGATCCCCCAACTGCCTTCGAGCCCAAACCACTGTGCCAACTAAAGTTAACTTTCTCTCGAAGGCCATCAATGAGGCATTGACCACACTTGGAAAGGCTTTAACTGACCAAAGAGACCACCAATATATTCCTCTTGCAGTCCAGCCATTCGGTGGATCTTAATTGGATTTCTAACGCAGCTTTAATTAGTGGAGTCAATTAAATCCCGGGAAGAGTGGAATGTTAGCAACTCGTCCATTGTCTGTTAAGGCTACTCTTCAAATCTCCGAGAGTTTGTTAGTATTCTGCCCGGGCAGCGGTGTATCGTGGAGTGTTGCTAAGATAATCAGAGCTTGGACTGTGTGATATGTTTCCTCCTTCACTCTGTCTCCATTTGACCAATCATACATATGTTCTTCTCTACACACCTCACAGGGGAGTATATGTATGTTAATACCTCACCAACGAGTGTTCAACCGAGTGATGATAAAAATCCACAGGTAACAGTCTAAACAAGCTCTGATTACTCTGGCATCAAGCCACGCCACGTCCACATAAGGTTGTGAACCAGCACCTTAGATTTCTCGTTCAAAGTAGGATTAAGTGGCGTGTTCAATAGGTGTTCACTGATATTATTACTATTCAGGGTAAGCATAGTTGATTATTTAACTTCACAATAAATATTTAACGTGCGCTTTACAAACAGACATATTATATCAGATGACCTACTAACTAGCACTAACAAATTTACGGCTAGCACTGCTTACCTAAGAAGGGTCGAATGGCGTCATTAACGCATTAGACTGGGTTGCTGATGACTAGGAGATCGGTGTTCTAATCCCGGTCGAGTATACTAAGGGTGGTTATCCCCAGCTGTTCCCCAGTCTCCCTCCACGAAAATGCGGGCTTACCTCTGAATTACACCTCCTTCATCCATACCTCATTGGTGTAAATATGCAGATAGCCAGGACGGGTAGTAAGACACGCTTCACAAAATAAGAAAAATACACACCCAATCCTAGCACCCTACCCTTCAAGATGTTTTAACACACATAGTTCACTATTTTATCACCTCCAAACAGGTTATTTTATAGATATATTTTATTTTTTTATTGTTATTTTTAGCACCTAGTCTTACTTCCCATTCGGGTAATACACCTATGTACTAATTATTACACTACGTGTTGTGGATTAGGAAGAATTAATTTAGAGGAAGTGCACCCACATTTGCATGGAGAGAGAATAAAAAAAACTATTAAGGAAAAACCATCCTCAGTGCAACCACCGGAACCGAACCCCGATCTTCCTGTCTTCGGCAGTCTGGTCTAACACGAGAGTAGCACGTTAAATCATGCGGCCACCGAAGCGGGTCATCATCGTTTGTAGTAGTAGTAGTAGTAGTAGTAGTAGTAGTAGTAGTAGTAGTGGTAGTAGTAGTAGTAGTAGTGGTAGTAGTAGTAGTAGTAGTAGTAGTAGTAGTAGTAGTAGTAGTATAGTTTAAAGATTCGTCGATGAATAGGTTATTAGTGTCTAGGACTTCCTCAAGGTCCCCTTCAAATACATTCAACCTCCCTACTCACTCTGCTACAAGGAAGGAACGTGATGAAGACTGAAAGTGAAGATGCTGAAAGATTATACAGGAAATGACACAAACTAGCCACGCAGTTTCGTTCTCTTTGTTTCTCCCTCGGCCATGCATGATTTTCTCCCTAAACTTTCTAGAACTTTTTTTTTTTTCATATACACCATGAGCATTCATGTTATTATTTATTATACGCACTATATTTCACGTCTGAGCGGTAGTTTAACGTCAGGACAGCGACAGCCGAATATCTTCACCAGACTTCAAGAAATCAACATCCAATACGGGCTCGTAATAGGAGGTCAACTCCGGTGGTCAACCAGAACTTTCTTTTCGACGTTGCTTGTAGACGAACTGGACATGGATCTGAGTTAAGGTAGGGATGTAGAGGACACGAGAAAATTTCAGTGTTTTCACAATTTTTATAGCAAAACAATTATTTTTTTTACCAAAATAAATAAAAAGTTGTTCGATTAGAAACATGTATTTTAATTTTCTTCACATGGTGATATCAACAGTTCCTGAATATCTGTCATGAGCGTAGCGGCATTAGATGAAAAAACTATTTAAATGAAGATAAAAAGTTGCCATTAAATTCCAGGATCTCTTGACAGATATTCAACAACTGTTGATATCACCATGTGAATAAAATTAAAATCTATGTTTCTACTGGGGAAATATTTGATTTTATTTGGCAAAAAAAAAAAAAAAGTTTTGCCAGAAAAACTGCAAAAACACTGCCCTTAGCTCACGGTTTCCTACATTCATACCTTAATGAGTTTGTTTTTTATTTATTTTTATTAATTTATTTTAAAAAAACAGTTATTATCCGTGTTGCACCCGGAGGCAGGGGGGGACAAGAGGTCAATTCCCACCACTTTTCCCTTCCTCCTTTTCATTTATAAGATCTCAAATACAAATAATAAAAGCTCAAAGCATGTCAAGAAGAATCCAATTCTTATCCGACAGCTAGAAAAGTTTCTAGATCTACTTTCATGTATTCATACGTCAAGTCACTTGATCTGCAGCTGTCATTTTTTGATAGATAATATCAATACCTAAAATAACATTATAGTAAAATGTCAACGTTGTTAAATGCATACATATATAATTTTTAAGACTATTCCTACCAAAATCCTAATATATAATAGTTTAATATAAGTGTACTAAAGTTACGAGTAGGTTAAATTAAAATTAAAATTGGTTTAGTTAACAATTTATTTTTTCCGTGCATAAGGTGACGTATGTGTGATATTGAATGGATATTTTGACCCATCCCGTATAATATCAGACTCGTTTTCTTCGCTCAGCACCTGTTCACTCCCTTGACTGGGGGCTGTCAAATATTTTCTCTTTTAATGTCTCTCTTCTTTTTTTCTCTCTCTCTCTCCTGTCCCTTCATTTCCTTATCACGATCTCACTCAAATTCAAATTATCCACACGTCATCACGACATAAAAACTTTCGTCAACAAATCAATAGTTTGTTTAATTTAACTACCACCAGGCCCTTCCGTGGCGTTTGATTATCTTGTGTCTGTACCTCCAAATCACTTTCTTTTTATTTTATTTTTCAACTCCAAAACTATGTACGGTCTTAATTTTCATAGGAAGAACCAAATCGGACAGCTAGACAAATTTACTAGACTTTCTTTAACGTATTCATGAATAACGTGTTAACGTATCGTTCGACAAGGCATGTGATCTGCGGCTGTGAATTTCGGCAGTTTTTTGGGTTTTTTTGCCGCGTCTCACCACCCGTTTGATTTAAACGCGTTTAGTGTATATTGATTACTCTGATGTAGTAAGGATGAGTAGCATTTAAAGGAAATATATTGTAAAAAAATATTTAGTAAAAACCACCTTAAATACACCCAGGGGCGGATTTACGCATAGGCCTAGAAGGCACGTGCCTACGGCGACAGAGTTTAGGGGGCGGCAAATTTTTAATGACGAAAAAAACATATCTTTTTCTGCCAGTTAAAATAATTGTATGGCTTGATCGTGTGTGTGATTGTTGTAATTTGCTGTATCTACGTACCAATATGACAGAGTATCGCCTTAATTCACTGACAATCGTCTTAATTGAAGGTCACTTATTGGATAAAAGGGATTTGTCTGGCATTATCGACCAGTTCTCTCAGCAGAAATCAAGGCGAAAGATACAATAGACTATTTTCTTATTGTCTACATGCTGATATTTTATCTGTAGTAACATGTTCTACAGTCTATTAATACAGACTTTATATTTTGAAATTATATAATATTTGAATTTGTGTGTTGTGATAGTGTAAGAGTATTTATTTCAATTTTTTAAGTCTTTGCTTAAATTCTTACTACTTTAAAAAACTCACTATAATAAATAATAAAATAATGTAATCACTTTTTATCTGTCATTCCACAGATAGCACTTGTGTATATGGTACATATGTGTCGGTGTATGAGGGGTTGTAGGGGGGTAAACGGTGATTTAGAAGGTTAGAAATTAAGGTAGGAAATGTGGGCGGCAAATCATCTAGTGCCTATAAGCGGCAGAGTCGTAAATCCACCCCTGAATACACCCCGACCAGAATTTGAACCCCGATCTCCCTGTCATCAGTGGTCCAGTCTACTGCCAGAGTGACGCCTTATACACGTGGTATTCAACCTTTTTTTTTTTTGTTCGTGTACCCCCAGACATAGTTTATCCTTAACCTTGTACCCTCAAAACTGTTGGTGTATAATGAAAGTTATACATATTCTATAATCTACGTCTATCACGAGCGCCACGCGATAATCGCACACAGAGATCTAAAAAATTAAAAATTAGTAGCCCCTGTGCAAAATCATGAACACCTAGAAGCAGGGATTTTAAAATTTGGATTTAATGTTTCAAAATTAATTAAAAACTTAAGTTCTTGAATATTTTTCATGATCATAGTGGTATTTTGATGATAAACTTTTTAAATGAGGATAAAAAGTTCTTATCAAATTTTAGGATACCTATGGCATATTGTATTCAAGAGTGTATTTTTAGTACCACATCTTACTACCCATTCGGGTTATACGCTTAGCGCTCATGTACTAGTCACGCTAGTGGGTTAGGGATGAGGAAGGTTGGATTTAGAGAAAGTATACCTGCATTCGCGTGGGTAGAGAGTGGGAAACCATTTAAGAAAACACACCCAACTGGGATTGAACCATAATCTTCCCGTCATCAACAGTCTAGTCTATTGCGATAGTAGCGCCTTAGACCATGCAGTCACCGAAGATGGTTTTCAAGAAATGTTGAGATTACCGTGTGTAGAAAATTAACCAAACGTATCTACTGAGTAATATTTTAGTTATTGGCTCTAAAACATTATAATAAAAACTGCACAAATGGGCCTACTTAACTCGTGTTCCCTTCCTTCCTCTTAAAGAGCACGTGTGTTTGTGTGATGAATTTTTTTACTTTCTCTAGGCCCCTCAAAAAAATAAATATTGTGATCGTAAAAAAAAAATGTGAACTCGAGATTTTGATAAATGTCAACGTTTCATGACCCCCTGGAACAGAAAAAGTGGTTTTAGCGATGCCGTCTGTCTGTCTTTAAACTTGTTGAATAGGGTTTTCATAAGGTTCTCCCGAGGAATTATTGGAATTATATATATAGCCCTAAAACTAAAAGTAATTTACTGAAGATAAAAAAAAGATATTATCGATTTCCCTCAAATTAGTTCAAACTATTTCGATTACATTTTGTATCTTGGTACTGTTTAATACTACACACTGTAGGTGAGCTGGCGGTCCAGGGGTAAGGTGTCAGACTTCTGTGCTAGGGGACCGGGGTTCAATCCTCGGTCCCGGCACAGATTTATCTGATTGCCAAACCCTTCCTTCACCTCTGACAAGACGTCTAGTAATCACAACTTGTGAATGTGTGGAATGCCAGGCCTCCACCGTGGTTCGGATCCCACGTTAAACTGTAGGTCTTCCATTTCATCTCACAATCACCCTACCATCACACATTAGCGTAAGTGCGTACAACCCGAACGGGTAGTAAGACGCGGTGCTAATAATAATAATAATAATAATAATAATAATAATAATAATAATAATAATACACACAAAATGGCAACTCTCATTTTTCCTTGAAAATAGATTTGAAGGTACTTTAAATAAACAGAAATGTCCAACTTTGATCACGTCTCCGCAACTATTTGAGATAAAAAATAACTTATCATCAGATCTAGCCGACGTGGCAGCCTATCGGTATAGGTCCCGGTCGGTGTCTCAGTCCACCCGTGTTCAAGGAATTGTGTGTGAGCGCTCCAAGCGATATTTCCGCGTACCATAGCAAGGTAATTGCTCTCAAAGAAAGCGATGACGAGTAAGAAGACTGTTGCGGCGATGACCGCACCTTTGACCGGCAGTGATCAAGATGAATGGAACCTTCACAGTAAGAGGTCGTGTGGTTGCACCGATCTCAAGACAACTGCTTTATAGTAGTCAGGTCAAAGTTCATCACCGTGCAAGACCACACTCGGCTTGTCACTTGCATCCTTCAATTAGCACGGAGAAAGCTCCTATTATGCCGGTTATGTAGCCATGATTAATATTTATCATAATTTTTTGTGTGTGCATCACGTATTATACTTCTTTTTTTTTTATCGGCGCGTCTTATTGCCTCTTAACCGGCTCCGCGGTGTAGTGGTCGATGCACCTAGCTACGAGTCTAGGGGTCCCGGGTTCAATTTCCAGCTGGTACTTTGGGTATTTTTTCCCGAAAGGGAAATTACCTCAACGGTAACCAGGGTTTGGTTAATTTGGCGAAAGTTGGGTTTAAGTGTTACCACTGGTTCCACACCCTCATACTCACTCTATCTCCATCATCTCATCTCATCAGGACATGGAAAAAGCCTCCACGGAAAGGATGTATAATTGGTACATTCGGGCGTCACCCGGTCAACTGGCTAATCTTTCCACAAACTAACCTACGAATGATCTAACCTTGACGCGCAACATTATTATTACTACTACCTGTTTAGGTTATACGCATGGTAATTACTATAAAGGGTTTGGGATGAGGAAGGAAGCATTTTAGAGGCAGTCTACCCGCATTTGCTTGGAAGGAGAGTAGGAAGCCATTCAGAAGAAAAAAAACCCCAGTAGACCCGATCAGAATTCGAACCCCGATCTCCCCGTCTTCAACAGCCCCGTCCAACATCAGAGTGATGCCTAAGACCTATCGCCCGCGAAACTACTCAACTTCAATCGGACTTAGGTAGGGAACAAAGTAACAAACTGGTCAGTAACTTGTTACTTGTGTTTCGCACACGGTGCTACGCAAAAGTGGCGGGATTTCAATCAGTTTCTTACTATCTAGCTTGCAAGCAACTTCTTCGGGCTTCTAGAATATTTAATATTTATTAATATAATGTCTAGTGACTCGATTGCCGAAGAGGATTTGGTTTATTATTATTAGTAGTAGTAGTAGTAGTTGTTGTTGTTATTGTTGTAGTAGCAGCAGCAATCCCGCACGGCGTTGCCCTTGACCCACCAAAAATGTGTTCAAAATAGCCTAACTAAAAAGCTAATTAAAAGTTTAAAAATCCGGCTTCGAGGTGCATTCGGACCCCCTTCCGTTCACCTATGTTAAAAATTTCAGATCTCTGTGTGTCGTAGATTTGGCTGGGCATCGCACAAAAACAAAAACACAAACACTTCATTTTATTATTATAGATTATTATTATTATTATTATTATTATTATTATTATTATTATTATTATTATTATTATTATTATTACAATAGGAGACGTAACCAAAGAAGATTTTGGATTTTTCTATACAATGAAAAGAATATAAATTGAAGACCATACGTCGTGGCAAAGGAACTGCAACAAACTGATGAAAAATATATAGCGTTGTACAGAATGTCGAGAGAAAGTTATCTTGAATAATAAATTAAGAGATCAATAAATTTTTCGTTCATAATGATTGAGTTCGTAACTGAGGTATCCCGGCGACTAACATGATGCGTTTCCAGCGACTAATCACGGGCGTGTCGTGAACCGGTTAGGAGACCATGGAAATACATTAGCAGTAACGTGCAAGTTATTGGTTGTTAATTTAGGACGTCACTTTTGGGTCTTATTTGAGTAGATCCATGGGCGAAAGGCCTAAGACCACTCGACCACCGAGGCGGGTGCGTTCTACTTGATATTTTAAAGGTATACCCGTTGAACACAACGAAAAGGCCTTTAGAATTACAAATCGGAAGAAAGCACAGTGTTGATAGCTTCGCTACATTATGAGTCCTCCTTTCCCCTCGCTACACAAAGTAAATTTTTGAGTTCACAATTTATATTATGAAAATAAATGTATCTGCTTCTTTGGATTAAATAATTTTTCATAAACAGTGAATTCACTGAAAATAAAAAATATAAGTTTTAAAAACATGTGATTTGTAGAATTAAAAAAAAAAAGATTATAAGATATGGTTCGATAAAAGAAAGATTTGTCACTTATTTTACTTATCACAAGAAAGTATCAGTCATTGATTTTGTTTGATAAAATAACGCTTTTATCAATATTTCTTTTTTGCAATTAGAACGTTTTGATTAGTGATTTGACTTAATAATATCAAAAGTACTCGACGTTTCTGTAAGCAACCACACAATGAATTGCGTGGTTAGCCCGGGAAATGCCTTTGTTTGTTTCATACAAACAGAAAAATCTCTTCACTTTATTTCTACCGCCCATTTTTTAGTAAATATTTAAAAAAATCCAATCAAAAACTTTTTATCACAAACATTACGGGGCGATCATGCTGCGACCAGATATTTCCGATGGTGTCATTGGGAGTGCAAGGTGGATCCTGAGTTGCGCCCTACGACCACCAAACCAACCCTAGGGAGGGGTTCCGAGTTGCGTTTCGACAAACCTTACCTTCAACAGTTCTATCTCAATTTGATTTAGGTCTGCCCTTAGCTCGCTGCGAACATGGATAACAGTTTTAGTGATAAAGGCAAAGTAATGGGATCATTGAATGGTTTTCGATTTACAGAAAATAAAGTTATAGTTTTAGCTCTTTAGTTCTCAGGTGGCAGCAAAATGTTAGCCCTTTGAAACGTAATTCGCTCGTGACTTGACACCACCCAGTCCAGCGTTAACTAGGGTGAGGGAGGAAGGGCATGTTCCCTCGGTGACAAATTTTCGGGCGCTATTTTAGTGGATAAAATATTTAAATCCCAATTCTGTTGGTGTGTTCGTGGTATTCAACGCCATCGTTTTGACATTTTCGACTTGCTCTCGCGTTTCCCTAATCTATGTTTCCATCGTGTAGTTTGTCGCCCTGGTCGCCACAAGCCTCTGCCGTTCACATATTGTTAATGTAACAAACACACCTTATAGTGTCGTATCTGGTTTTACCAATCAAACAAACAAAAATCTCTTCCCTACACCGCACTTAATTAATTATTTTCCTTGCTAATTACTTCATAATAAATTCACGAATGAGCATGTACCTCACCTGACCAAAAGTGAACTATAAAGTTATCTAGGTCTAGCGGGTATCTCCAATGTCACCACTTTCCTTGGCCTTCATCTTGGACACGGCTCTCCTTTTATTGGCGTTAATATTCCAGATAGCACCGGTCCTCTCCCTCCATTCACAAACATCTTTCTTGGATAGGACGTGACGCAGGTGTTAGGGAATCTTGGACGAATGAATGGTAACGCGCTCCAGGTGAAGGTCGCACATCTTCAAAATTGCTTGCGCACGAATGGTTGGTCATTCGATATTTTATTTTTATTACCGTGTCATACTAACCGTTTGGATGATTCTCTTATGTACTTATTACGCTAATGTTTTTCAGGGATTAGGAAGGTTATATTTAGGGGAAGTGTACCCACATTTGCGCAGAGGGTGGAAAACTATTTAGAAAAAACCAACCTCAGTACACCCGACCGAGATTCAAACCTCCATCTCCCCGTCATCGGTAGTCTAGTCTACTTCGAGAGTAGCGCGTTAGACCATGCGGCCACCGAGGTGGGTCATTCGATAGTCAACAAGAGCAGTTTGTATCTTGTATTCGAATTAAATGTTCTATCTGGTTGACCAATCAAAAACAATAAGCTAAACTAGCAAAATCGTGCGAAAATCACGCAATACTTGGTTAAAAATAGGAGAAAAAAATATCTTTAGTAAAGACTTTGTATGAACTAAAGAAAATAAATATTTTTCTAAAATTAATAAAACACAAAGAGACGTAGATTTTAGTTTTGGAAAAACTTTATTTAAAAATGGAAAAAATATAATATATACATGAGGCATTATACACATTTACCAAATTTTTGTGAAAAATTTAGTATAGACAACAGTATTTCCTATAATTTCGCCCCATAGCCCCAGCGGTTCAAGAGAGAGGGGGGGCTGAGGGCTAATTTTTTTTTTCGGGTAGGGTCTCAAGGGGTACCTCCCACCCAAAGATGGGCCCCATAGTCTCAGCGGTTCTGGTGATGTGTCTGAAGCGGAGGTGAGCGGGTGACCTTTTCGACTTCAGGTAAAAATTGTTGTAATTTTTAATAACAATTGCACATCTTCACGTCAACACATTTCTATTTAAGTTCTAATTCTGTCAACTTAGAGCCATAAAATAGGTCGCTTGTTGGGTCTGAAAAGAATATACATTTTCATATTAAAGAGATAAATTATCACTACCATCACCGCTTGCTTGTATCGTACAATGCAAACAAAACTAAGAAAACACAAGATAAGTTATTAATATATCTCCTGCTGTAGAAATAAAATATTCCAAATTATTAATAGTGTATTATGAGCTCTAACTGCTATCATACAAAAGCCTTGATGTGTTGTCGCTTTGGTACACATGATGTCTGAAAACCATAATACGAATATTAAAATTTCTTTTTTAAAAAGTAGCCACATAAAATTATGAAAAATTATGATTACTAAAGTGATTTTACCATTCAATTTGGATAAACACACAAACATTTTTGCATAAAAAAGATCAAGATATTTTTGATCATTCTAGTTTATTTTAGGCCCGATTTATAATAATAACCTTTAGAGAAATGAATGTTCTCTAAGGATAGCAAGGAATACATTCGAATTCTTAAGGACGACTATTGATCAACAAGGAAGATTGCGGTACCGCTTCCCGAAAGTGGGCCTTAAGGAAACGAATATTGTGTGTAGATATAACGAGTAAAACGAATATTGTGTGTAGATATGACGAGTAAAACGAATATTGTGTGTAGATATGACGAGTAAAACGAATATTGTGTGTGGATATGACGAGTAAAAAGAATATTGTGTGTAGATATGACGAGTAAAACTAATATTGTGTGTAGATATGACGAGTAAAAAGAATATTGTGTGTAGATATGACGAGTAAAACGAATATTGTGTGTGGATATGACGAGTAAAACGAATATTGTGTGTGGATATGACGAGTAAAACGAATATTGTGTGTAGATATGACGAGTAAAACGAATATTGTGTGTAGATATGACGAGTAAAACGAATATTGTGTGTAGATATGACGAGTAAAACATTCAAAGCAGGAAGGTTTTATTGACTATCGATCAGCACCAACGCAAATGAATTTGAATTATTTTCATTAGAATAGTTTTTAAACTATCGATTATGTCTTACACTATCGAATTATTCGATAGTTTTCATTCTATTGGTGACCATTACTACGCACGAGTCGTCCACTACACGCACAGATGTTCACGCGGGCAAAGGAGTCCATCTATCATATCGTCTAGGTTTTATGCCGTCGAGGAAGTAGGGGTTCGAATACCAGACAGGCTTATTGAGTTGTTTCCCTTCCTCCCCCAAATATGGTTTCCCTCTCCCTCCATGCATATTTTGGAATCCTTCCCCTAAATTTACCTTCCCCAATAACTTAATTATGTGGACGGGTTATAAGACGTAAACTTTAAGGTTAAAGCAATTAGGGATGTGCGAAACTTTTGAATTTCGAAGTCAAAGGCCAGATCCTTCTTTACTTTGACTTAAACACCCACAATAACCTTCGCATCTTCAAAACATTTTCAAAGGAAGAAGAAAACTTCGATATATTATAAACGAACATGAAATATCTCACTAAATATGACATATTTCAAAACATAATAATTTTTAGAACAGCTACTAAAAATAATTTCAACACTGACTAGTGATTAACTAACATCCATCAATAAAGTAAGCGTGGATAGATTTAAATAATATATCTTCATAGAAGAATATAATGTGTTTAGTAATTAACTCTACATCTTTATCTTTACCTAGTCATTTTAATGACTCGTTTGAAAATCAAAAGAAGTGCTATGTGACAAAAAAAAAATCCTTATCTTTGTCCTAGGCTTCGACTTCACTTCGAATTTATAAAGTGATCACGATCAGAGCGCCAAGCCCCGTTATTTAGAGGGATGATTCAAAACCCTACCCTTTTTAGGTCAAGTTTTGTCGAAGATGGGGTGCTAGTGAGCGTGAGTTTAGGGCAGTATTTTCGAAGTTTTTATAGCATAAACATTTATTTGGCAAAAATAAATTAAATATATCTTCTATAGAATCATAGAGTTTAGTTTTCCGCACATGCTAATCTCAACAGTTATTTAATATCTGTCAAGGGTGTCCTGGAATTTAGTGACAACTTTTTCTCTGTATTTAAAAGGTTTGTCACCACTATAGAAGAAATATTTGATCTAATTTTGCCAAAAAATGTTTATGCTATAAAAACTGCAAAATTAATGCACTTAACTGGCGCTCACTAGCACCCCACCCTAAGCAGTAGTTGCGTAATATATCCACGTTAATTTAAACAAAGCTTAGCATTTTGTCGCGACAACCAAGTCGCAAGCATGACTTGTCACAGAAGGGCGGGGGGGGAGGGGGGGGGGGGGGTGAT
>CABFWB010001210.1:111647-177992 GCA_902151455.1 Timema bartmani
TGATCGTATTTTCAAAAGTTGACCAAAGACTTTTACTTTTCAACGAGTAACATATATTAAAACAAAACGTGTTTTCTGGCTTTCACCTGAACTCACCCATCAATCAAATGAACATCAAACTTAAAGTAAGTATGTGCGTGAGAGAGTTTACACATGACACACACACTTATTAGTGTGTGTGAACTAGTCCAACATGGGTGCGTTCTATAACGACCTTGTTCATTCCTATAAAATGACGCAGTAATTCCTTAGCAACGCGTCAGGAGCTTTCTGAATTTCACATTTTTGATGGTTAAAATAAAAATGTGAAGTCCACGACTATTTATAAATACATTAGATGCAACTTTCAAAACTTTGTGAAAAAAAAATTAAGATAATATCAAATATTATTTTATATTTAAAAAAATAATATTAATTTAACAACTATGAGCCTACACCGTGAGTGTAGGCATCGATCGTTTTTTTTTATTGTCTAACCGACCTCGGTGGCGTAGTTAGCTAACGCGCTAGATTCATGTTGAGCTAGACTGCCGAAGACGTGGAGATCGAGCTTCGAATCTCGCTCGGGTGAACTGGGAAGGGTTTTTCCTAGATGGTTTTCCACTCTCCCTCCACGTAAATGAGGGTTCACATCCTCTGTAATCAACCTTCCCAATTCCTAACGCGTGTAGTGTAATTAGTATTTAAGCGTATAACCCGAATGGGTAGTAAGACGCGGTGCTAGGTGATATTATGGGTGATCTGGTGGTCTAGGGGTAAGGTGTCTGACTTCTGTGCTGGGGGTCCTCGGTCCCGGCACAGATTTATTTGATTGCCAAACCCTTCCTTCACCTCTGACAAGACGTGTATTAATCACAACTTGGAATGCCATACCTCCACCGTGGTTCGGATCTCACGTTAAACTGTAGGTCCTCTATTTCATCTCACAATCACCTTACCATTACACATTGGCCTAAGTGCGTATCACCCGAACGGGTAGTAAGACGCGGTGCTAATAATAATAATAATAATAATAATAATAATAATAATGATAATAATAATTAATATTATTTATTGTCTAGTCTGATAGTTATCAGAGGTCGAGGTACGAATTCCAGCTGGTTGTTCTGAGGTGTAGTATAGCCCCGATTGGTAGTAAAACGTGAAGTACAAAAAAAAATTGCCCCTACGTTGCCCAAATAAGTTTGTAGGGTTGTAGCACTAAATCTTTAAAATAAAACTATATTTAAATGTACTAGTATATTTTTTATAAACATATGTTTTGGTAAGGAGTGATAATATTTTACTAACATAAGAAATATTAAGGTAAATACGTTGAGCTGCCTATTAAATTGTAATAATTACTTTCTACGTGTTAAGCTTTTTTTTTTTAATTTTGAATGATATTTAAAAGTTTAAGATTAAAGCTATTTAAATATGTTTGAAACATTAAAACTGAAAAAGAGAATGAAATGATTTCAAGTTAAAATTATGAATACGTAATTGCAAGCCAAATGTTTAGAAAGTCAAATTGAGTAGAGCTAAATTATATAAATAGTGGTTAGAGCATAGACGCACAAAAAAATAAATTAAAACGTGTATGGAATTATTTTTTTAAATACTTAATAAGATTGAGATTTCGTATAATTTCTTAAAAACGAATGTGTATTAAATAAGTGGAGAGATTTAATTGCCTAATTCAGAGAAAGTAATTGCTTTTAAACAAATGTTTACTTAATATTTGTTGTACTATTTAAAAAAAAGTATTTGATTCATCTATAATGTTTAGTCTGATATTTTTTATGATAGAAGTTATCTTAGTAAATTAATTTATAAGTTAACTTAACCTTGAACAAAAGACCACAAAACACCCAAACCTACTGCCAGGAATGATTGTAACTGAATGCAAAACAAACCTACATTATTTATAATATCACCTAGAGCCCACTTTAGTAGCCGAATCGTTGAAGCCTAAGGTCATTGTTGTCTTGTGTTAGACTGCCTGCCAATGATTGGATATCTGGGTTCTAATCCCGGTCGGGCCCATCGAGGGTGAGTTTTACCAAAAATTGTTTTCCACCCTCCTTTCACGCAAATGTGGCTAGATCACCTCTAAAATGCTTCCTTCCTCATCCCTGCCCCATTAGATTAATTATCATATTATGCGTATAACTCGAACAGGTAGTAAGACGCGAGGATAAAAAAAAATAGACATCACCTAGACTCGAACAAGGACAGTTAGCCCCGTCATCCCGTGACCGAGACTCATAAAATCATGAATGGAACTCGGTCCACATGTGAAAGGAATATCTAGTTCCTAGAACCAGTCATTATAGTGTTAGTTCTCTTCCCTCTCTTCCTCGAAATAAAGGTTAGTTTTAAAATACATATTTGATGAATGGACGCATCTTTTACCCGTCATTATGTTGGCGGGAGGGCCGGTAATTTGCGGAGTGCAAAGTAAGTGGGTTTTGATCTTGATACGCGCCTCTAATGTCGGGTGCTTCATACACGTCAGAAGTCTGTAATTTGGACAAAGGTGAAACTCACCTACGATCATTATAGTATGAAGAGTAGCGGAATGTGAGGTACTCGCTCCCAAGTGGGTCTTTGCCATTATATTAGTGGGCCATTCTTGACGTTTCGAGTGTGTGCCATCATAAATATATCTAGTGTATTAACATCATCATCATTAATAATCAGTCGACCTCGGTGGTCTAGGGGGTAAAGAGCTCACATGAAGACCCCGACGGTCGTGGGTTGAAACCCAGCCGGGATCGACGGATTTTTCTTGAGTGATAAAAAGAATCCGTAGCTCAATTTCCTTCGGATGGGAAGTAAAGCCGTAGGGTACTATATCGATTGTGGCATGTAAACGAACCCTAGAAGGTATGTTAAAAGACCTTTCCCGGCGACATTTGTAAGTCCTTTCGCTCTTGCTCATAGAAATTCTCGTGTGCTGATATATCAAGTCCGTACAGAAAGTGCAGGTTAAATACATCAAATAATAATAATATGGCTATTTATCTTGCACCCTATGTACCAAATGATCAATCGTATCAGCATTCGTCTCACAGACTAACTTAACTATTTAACAGATACAACACATAGACACCCTACAGCACTTTTTTCTTTCTTTTTTTCTTTAATATCTTAGTTATAGAATTAGTAAATTTGGGAAATCAATATAACTACATAAAATATTTAATAATAACATGTGTTTATTGAACATTTGTTCATATATATAATACGTAAGCTATAAGTCACACATTTATAATTTTACTTTCAAATATAACGTTACATAAAGTAAATTCACCTGCATTTGTGGACAAGCGAATTTCGAGCTCATATAGTCTGGCTTACCAGTAATGGGGAGATCAGGATTTGAATCCTGACCGGGTTAACTGATTGTATTTTTTTTTTCCCCTAGATGGTTTAATACTAGTACACTTACTCCCAATTTTACTTAACTATTATCTACCATATTAGTGTTTATTAAATGCGTATGGTCCGGACGAGGTGGGACAAAATAAGTTATATAAAAAAAAGTAATTTTTCAAGTGTAATGAACGTAGAACGTAGACAATAATAAATTAGTGATGAGGTGAAATTCAAGATTTTAATGAGCTCATTAAACCTTTTAATTACCTTATTTTCTATTTTAGCACCTCTAAAAAAAAACAAGGCCCAGTCTTGGCCGTGTGAAATGAGATTTCTGTGTTATTGTGGTTTTCCAAAGACAATTTCCTGTTGGCTACTTGTACTCATAGTCTACTCATTAAAATGTCACCAAAGGACCGACCAATGAACTCTCCGTATTATTCCTCGAAGGAATTTTGTCTCACCACACATCATAAGTCATTGTCATTCCCCCAAAAACTTGTTTAGATCCTTTAAGAAAAGAACCATGATAATACTTAATTAAATCATGGAGTAAGTTAATGCTTGTACAATTTAATTAATAGCTTAAAAGATGGAAATAATCTTAAGGTTACGAAAGTAGCCACGTCAAATATCATAGGGAATCGATCCCGGGACTCTTACCTTGGCGCGTCAATTCTCTACCACTGAGCTATCTTGTTACTACCTGTTCAGGTTATAGCATATAAATTACTATTACTCTAATGTAGTAGGGACGAGGACGGAAGCGCGTTAGAGGTAAACTACCCGCATTTGCGTGAGAGTAGAGTGGGAAGCCAACAAAGAAAAACCACCCTCAGTAGACTTAACCGGGATTTGAACCCCGATCTCCCGTCTTTAGCAGGCCAGACTGACATGAGAGTGACGCCTTAGACCATTCGGCCACTAAATCGTGTAGTGATAAATTACATTTGCAATACCACCCTCTAGGTCACCCAGCTGAGGTTCGAACCTTGATATATCCGTCACTAGCACTCTCTTCTATTGCGAGTATAACGCCTTAGACCACATGGCAGCCTGTGTGGGTTGCATACATAGTAATACAGAGATTATTTGTGGAGATATTTCTGGCTTAATATGTCCAAAAGTGTACACTACAATCCCCCTGAAATATATAATTCTTACCTTGAAGTATTATACTATAGCCCTATCTTATAAGCAGCGCCATAGTGGAACAATCCAAGGTGGGATTTCCATATTACACTTTGTTTACGGTAAAAGCCTACAGTCTTACCTTGACAGGTTCCACTATGGGCCTTTTATATAAACTGCACCATAGTGGAAACAAGCAAGATAATATTGATACCTTTAAGTGTAAAGGAAGTGTACATTTTGATGCAGACTCCGGCTGGACGTAAATTCTGAACGCGCGGTAAATATAAAGCGATCTGACGTTCCCTCCAACAAGAGGAGTGGTCCTTGAATGTGGAGTGCGTGCTGAGATAAGGATTGGGGAAAGTTTCCGCCGTACCGGTGTAATAATTTCTAGTCGGGACACAAGGCGAGCGATGGGTAGATGAACTGGTCAGCTGTGGCGGGTCGCCGCTTTGAAGCTGACCTGATACATACACATAATGTACCGTAATATGTGGGGCCCACTTTAGTGTTGGACAGGAGACAGATAAACAAAGAAAGAAGCTCATATTAACATGTGTCCCATTTGATCTTGTTTCCGAATTATAGCCATGCTTGTACTCCAGTGATTAGAGCTGCTTAACATAACAGGAAGTGCTCAAAATGGCCGACTTTGGACTGAATATATGTCTGCCGTGTTGCCACGTTATGCATTTGTTTTTTCCCTGTGCATTTTGCTCCATATCTTCGTTCGTGCGCTTTGAATATATTTCACCCCCCTCTTATATTATTTTTTAGCGCCGCATCTTATTACCTCGTCAGGTTACACACATATTTACTAATTATGCTAATAGGTTAGGGATGAGGGAGGTTGAATTTAGAGGAATTGTACCCAAATTTGCGTGGCGGTAGAGTGTAAAACCATTTGGGGAAAACAACCCTCAGTACACCCGGCCTGGATTTGAACTCCGATCTCCTTGTCATCGGCAGTCTAGTCTAGCAAGAGAGTAACGTCTTAAGCCATGTGGCCGACGAAGCAGTTCAGAAGAAATATGATTCTTCCCACTTGTCCGAATTGTCTAAGGTGTCACTCTCTTGTTGGACTGGCCTATTGATGACGGGGATATCGGGGTTCGAGTCCCGGTCACGTTTACTAAATGGTTTCCCACTCTTCTTCCTCACACATGCGGATAGATTACCTCTACAAGGCTTCCTTACTCATACCT
This sequence comes from Timema bartmani, assembly GCA_902151455.1. Classification (NCBI taxonomy): domain Eukaryota; kingdom Metazoa; phylum Arthropoda; class Insecta; order Phasmatodea; family Timematidae; genus Timema; species Timema bartmani. The sequence continues at coordinate 117,347 of CABFWB010001210.1, forward strand.
ACCTCATTAGAGTAATTATCATATTTGTCTATAGCCTGAACCTGTAGTAAGACTCGGCGGAAAAAAATATATATATTTAGCACCGCGTCTTACTACCCATTCGGGTTATACGCTTAAGTACTAATTACGCTAATGGGTTAGAAATTGGGAAAGTTGGATTTAGAGGAAGTGAATCCGCATTTGCGTGGAGGAGAGTGTAAAACCATTTGGTAAAAAACCACCCCCAGTTCACCCGAACGAAATTCGAACCTCAACCTTCTCGTATTCGGCAGTATAGCTCAACAATAAACTAGCGCGTTAGCTAATTATGCCACCGAGGCGGGTAAAAAACCTTCAAAAACAGCCGTTCAATTATTTTTTAATTATTAGCAATATGCGCTAATGTTTTGGAACGTTGGCATACGCCCCGGAAGTTCGAGTGAAGAGGATGAAGTAACCCGCAATAGTGAACACGCGGGCTAAGACGTAAATCCAGCCCGGTCTATTTTGCAGGTGTCTAAAAGATCGGGTTAGAATTCCGGTCCGGTGTATCAAGGATGGCATTCTTAAATGTGTTTTACTGTCACGCTGATCCGACAACCTGCCTTCTCTCCGGACAGACGTCCACTGTAAGACTATCCGGGTGACGGGTGGGGCACGGCGAGTAGAGTAACACACGCGTCACGTGACATTTCTAGCTTAGAAAACCAAAACTAAATTATAGCTCTACTTTCTTCGAGCAGTATACTTTACAACTACAAACCTGTAGAATGTGTCCTCAGGGTTCCAGCGAATTCATCTTGGTGAAAAAAAATAAAAAAACTTTGATAATTCTGCTCGTCCCGTCCAAGAATATATTTTTCACGTCTATAGAGACATCCTTGCTAAAAGGACACATGTCTGATTTTCCCGTATTCTAAGTAAATTAACAGTCCGTGCTTGAAGATTAGGTTCAGTATAACATCCGCGACAGTGGCCACATGGTCTAAGACGACATGCTCGCAATTTTCAGTGATGAAAAGGTGGAGGGGTCAAATTCTGTTTGGGTTTATTGTAAGTGGCGGGGGGGGAGGGGGGGATTTACGGATTTACATTCTGATCTGATGTGGGTGCATTGATTCTAAGTTACCCTCCGAAGCCTTGACTCTTAGATTAATTCGTAAGTCACCTTAGTATCAAAAGTACTGGTTTAGAAAAATATACCCGCTCCGTTGGCCACATAGTCTAAGGCGTCACTCTCGCAATATACTGGAATGCTGAGGAGGTGGAGATCGGGGTTTTAGTCCTGGTTGGGTGTATGGGGGGGGTGATTTTCCAGTCTCCCTCTACGCACATACACTTCCTTTAAATTCTACCTTCCTCCTCCCTAGTACATAATAGTAATTAGTACATAAGCGTATAGCCCGAACGGGTAGTAAGACTTGGTGCTAAAAATAAAATAAAGGCTGAGCTTAGTTGGTAATGCACCAGATAATTTATTTAAGATAATAGTGTTCTGGGTTCGATTCATGAGGAGGTCTCAAATGTGTCACTTTTTTATCTTTTAAAAAGTGATACATTGCCGTTATGGGATCTGTTTAGTCTGCCCTAGAATAGATTGGAGTGAGAAATATATTTGTATTTTATAGGAAAAATTGGTTCTTCCAGCCAAAATCCTACTACACACAACATATTGGCGGCATTAGAGAAAACTAAGATTTTTAAAATAAAATAATATCCAAAAATATTAGAAGGCAAAAAATATATTTTTTAAACCACTCTCACTATAAAATGTCAACTCGTTGTAAATTGGTGAGACGCTTATAAGCAGGACCCGGAAGTTGATGACATTACATCTTTTTTCTCTGAAGTCAATTACAACGAAAGCTTGTATATAAATATAACACCTTGATATTGAAAACGTAACTTTTATTGTGAAGATTTGAAGGATTTTACAGTTTATGCCATTTTGTGGCTTTTTTTAACAAATTTTGAGACATTCTATGTTGTTTTTACTTTTATCGTATTTTTCTGCCATTTTTAGAATCATTACATCCAAAAAGTAGCACAAAAGTATTTTTTTAATGCACAAATCCATTATTTTCATTTACTTGGATCATTCGTTTTTTCGTATAATTGTTAATACGGCCAGACATGAAACAATGAGCATAGCCTAATGTTTTATGACAGAATAGTACTAGTAACTAAGTTATTTTTTAGTAGGTATTTTGGCCATACAATGTATTATCTATTTCTTCCTTTGCAAGATTCCACAGCGATTTCCTTAAACGGACCAGGACAATTGGATTTCAAACGTATTATTTGATTTTTTAAGAGCATATTATGTATTTTTGAGGGTATAAAAACTTAGTATATAAGTGCTTTTTATTTTTTATTTTTTGAGAGCGTCAATACACTATTTTTAAGTATATTCTTTGGGATTTTTAGGGCATCACCTTCCGGGCCCTGCTTATAGGACATGTTAAACGTAATTTTGATGAATGATTAAGTTGTTGAGTGAGTCTATTAATGTATCAAAGAATGAGATCTCTCATTATTATCCATCGATTCACACCAATAGATACTTTATGATCAAACTGCCCCGTTACCATTCATACACCTATAAGCACCTATGTAATCGTTGCTTGTCCCAATTGTTGAGTCTAGCTACATTTTATAGTTTTGTCGATCAACAAGATGATTGGCTTCCCCAGTCCCCACTGAATAGACAAACTATCCAGTAGAAAGAAAAATGTTTGGTGAGGATTACGTACTTATTGTTTCAAACTTATTCCCTATTGTCGATTAAAGAAATAAATCAAAACACGTCAAAGAATATTTTTGGACACGTGTAAGTTTTCAGAGTAGACATAGATACAGTAGTAGTGGTTTGAGAGAAGATTTAAAATAGGATGATGTCGATGATTTGAAGCTTGAACACAGATGTAATTGAGGCTTCAGAAAGATCTTTTGAGATGTCCGAAATATAATTCGAAAATTAATTTGCAAATAATTGAACCAAAGATACATAAAATGGACATCATATGTTTACAAGTAATTCTCACGAAGGAGCGTCTTGTTTTGACTTTACGATACTTAACGATCGGAGATCCCTATCATTTTCTGATGTATATTTTCAAAATTTCAAAACAAATCATTTAATAATGCCATCAAGGCATCATACCTTTTTAGTTCTGTCTTAGTGATCTTTACTTTTAGCGTCACCCAAATATGCGTGGGACTAATAAAGTTTAGTAAATGAAAGCACCTTTTGGTTATCCCACACAATTAAAAAAATATATAACTATATATATATTTTTTAAACTCCACTCTACGATGGTTAAATTTCGGCTGAGAGCTGAAACAAGTCCTCACTACTAAAATCGGCTCGACTTCCTTTGATATTTACCGACACTAGATGATAAACCAATCGACACGTCGATCAACATTTTTGGTCGATCTACAATATCGACTCAGTGAGGATGTGACTTTAGGTACACACCCACACACACACACACACACCCACACACACACAAAGTGGCCATAAGCCCGCTTCGGTGGCTGTATGGTCTAAGGCGTCGCGCTCACAAAAGACTCAACTGCCGATGACGGGAGATCAAGGCTCAGATCTCGATCGGGTGTACTGAGGTTGGTTTTTCCTAACTGGTTTTTCCACTCTCCCTCTACGCAAGTGGGAATATACTTTCCCTAAATTCTACCCTTCTCATCCCTAGCACATTAAAGTATTTAGTACGTAAGCTAGGCGTATAGCCCGAACGGGTATTAAAACACGGTGCTAAAAAAAAAAAGCTACCTTAGTCCCATGTTACATTCTGCAGACCAGATATTCAAATTTTTGATACAAGTTCAACTAATCTCACATGTGTAGAAAATCGAATGGGGGAGGGGGGGGATAAAAGTTAGTTTTGTGTGTGTGTGGAACTGAGAGGGGAGAGGAGGGAAGGAGATCAGGACTAGGAAGAACTATTTTTTTTTTCCAAGACTTGGTAAGTTGTGACCAGTCCAGAGGTTCAGTGAAAGCGTTATCGTCCGCCAGAAGCAACTCGTGAGGGCGGGGTGGGAGGGTGATTTCTTGTGAAAGGGGGAAGGAGGGATCGTAACGCAAACAACACAGAAAGGAAGGATGGTGGGGGGTAGGATTATCACGGGGTGGATGTGTCAATATATAAAGAGGTAGTGTTTGAATGTCAAAGTTAAGTCTTTCAGTAGCAACAAAAGCAAACAGGGCTCAGTCCCCCCTTTTTACTTACAGCGAGTGTTCCCAGGAGTTAAATAAGTGAACATGAAGTTCGTGGTAAGTTAAAAATCTCATGGCCGATTATCCGTTTATCCATGATATTACATATAATACTAAACTCTAACCAAAAATACAACATTACAACAGAGAAAGTAAGATCTATGAGAAGTTTTTTTCCCCCCATTTAAAGATAATAACACCTCAATTTTGCTGTATTGTTTTAAATATGCTGAAAAGGTCTCACTGGTCATAACTACACTGTTTATAATTAGTGTGGAAGTGAAGGGAACGCGAAAAAAGTGCAGTTTTTATAGCAAAACTTTTTTTGACAAAAATAAATAAAATATTTCTCTCGTATAAACATAGAATTTGATTTTTCACACATGGTGATCTCAACAGTTGTTGAATATCTGTCATGATCATAGCGGCATTATACGACAATTTTTTTTAAAATGAAGAGCAAAAATTGTCATTAAATTCCAGAACAGCCTTGGCAGAAATTCAACAACTGTTGATATCACCATGAAAATAAAATTAAACTCTATGGTTCCACTGGAGCAATATTTGATTTCGTTTGACAAAAACAAAGTTTTTACATAAAAACTACAAAAATATTGCCCTTAGCTCGTGTTCCCTACAACCCCACCTTTAAATAGGTAGTTAGGTCTATTCACGGATTAGGAAAATTAAATGTTTTGAAGTGTCTATCATTCAGTTTCGTGACGTGGTATGTTGCCAGAGTAAGCAGAGTTAGTATAAACTGTACATGTGAATTGTGATCAAGGGCGTAGAAAGCTAATCTTTCTAGGGTGGGGTCCGCTAGAAAGTATTACCCATACCTTTAGCCCATGAAGGGAATCCATTAAATTTCATAGGGGGGTCTGGACCCCCAAAAACCCTCTCTTTATACGACCTTGATCCTCCATCATTAGAACACTCATTATATAATACAAATACATCCTCATGTGAGGTACAGTTCAATTTTCATATAAAGGGCCTCGTCTGACAGCTATAAAAGTTACTTGATCTACTTTTACGTATTCATACGTCAAGTCATGTGAATTGCAGCTGTAACTTCTTGATATCTAGTATCAATAGCTATGAAATAATACAAACAATAATATTTTATCAATGTTTGCCGTAAAACTAAAATATGTATGTATTTTCTAAAAGGTCTTTAGTTTGAAAATAGGACTGTGTGTGTAGCAAAGCCCATGTATGATTGGCCAAATAGAGAATGAGTGGCTAAGAACCTTTCAGAGGTACAGTTTTTAACTTGCCTTGCACTAATATCCCTCACACGTCTACTTACGTAAAGTCACGACCACGTTCATGGACACACATTGTCGTCTTATTTCTAGATTTCTGTCGCCTTGCTAGCGCTGGCGGTCGTCGCCTTCGCCGACGAAGAAACGGAAGAAGTCTTCGTCGAGGAGAAGGAGGAGGTCGAAAAGAAACACGACAAGCGGGGCGTCACCGGGTTGGCATACGATAACGAGGTACGCTGGAGGGCACGGCGGTGGCGGCGTTGGTGGTTACGTCGTGAGCGGCGGCTCTGGTGGTGGTTACTCCGGGGGAGGCGGCGGCGGGTATGCGGTGGGAGGCGGTGGGTACGCCGGTGACGGTGGAGCATCCTATGGCGGTGGCTACGCGGCGGTCCCCATTTCCCAGACGGTGGAGATCACCAAGCCCGTGCCGGTGCCCGTGGTGAGGTACATCGGAATCGGGGTCCCTCACCCGGTGCCCGTAGCTGTCCCCCACCCGTACGCGGTAGCCGTACCTCAGCCGTACCCTGTACACGTGCACGTCCCTCACCCTGTGGCGGTGCCCGTCATCAAGACCGTCCAGGTGGAGGTGGAGAAGCCCGTGCCGTACCCAGTAGAGAAGCCAGTGCCTTACCCCGTGGAGAAACACATACCCGTGGAGGTGGAGAGACACGTGCCCATCCATGTGCCCAAGCCGTACCCAGTCCACGTGCCTGTGTACAAGCACATCCACCACTACTCCGTCCACAAGCCACATCACCACCACCACAGCTGGTGATGAGCTGACCCTCATTCCCGCCGAGCCTCTCTTCAGGGTGGCAGGTGAGTTCTGCTTCTTTGTCTGATCTGTACGTTCAGTAGTGTGTCTATCTATCTACTGAGCCAGGGTTCGGTCTTAGTAATAATATCCAGTACAAATTATAACTGTATAAATTGGGTCTTCCCCTTCCACAGATAAATTAATGGCCGAGAGACATGAGTGCTGTGCCTGATAAATAATTAAGTACGTTGGTTTGTAAGTCTTGCGCTGATATAATAACTCGGTTAAGAAAGTACACGTAAAATATCCCAAATAAAAAATAACCTAGACTTGGTCTAGTGGATAGAGAGGGTCGTTTGGAAGGAATTGGCACCCGCGATTTGCGTGGAGACAACCACAGAGGTAGTAGATCACACGTGGAAAAACCATACATAGTGAACCCAACTGGTATTAGAACCTTGACCTACCAGTCGACGTAAATCCGGTCTGGTGCAAGTCTGACATCTTGGACCAGTGTTTCTCAAAGTGTGGTCCACGGTGGCCTATTAAGTGGTCCGCAGGATCTCATAAAGTTTCGTAATAAAAAATTAACTAAAGAATGTCGCTCATTGTAAATTACAAATTTTAAATACTAAAGATTAAATATGAAAATCCTTAATCTGTACCTACCTACCTTAAGTCAACAAAGCTTAACAATTATTTGTAAAAAGAAAAATGAGGTTTAGAATTTTATAAATAACTTAAACAATATTACTCACTAATTCAATGTAATTGTATTTTTTTTCAACATCTAATTTAATATTAATTTCTGTCTTCTATTTACAGTAGGTCTATCAAAATGGAATTGCTTGGAAATAATGTTTTTCCTATATAAATTTCAAATACATAACATCCCTCTCACGCCCCTCAATTCTTCCATGTTCCCCCTTTCGTATAGCTTTGATTTGGTGGTCATCCATTACCAAAACTTAGGGAAATACTGCCTTGGACTATGAGTTCACAACCCGCATTATAAATATTGACTTTACGCGCCAAAGTGAAATTTTCGATATTTATTGATTTTTTTATATACATATTTATAATGAAATAATGAAAATATACTACGAATGATGGTTTGTAACAGTGTTTCCTATAAGTAAATGTCCATAAAATATAAGCAAAATGCTACATTTTAGTGAAAATAGGTTTTGAGGGTCGAGTTTTCTAAGAAAATATTTGGCCTCGGTAATATCCTCTAACCCAATTCGGTGGCCGCATGGTCTAAAACATTACTTTCACAGTTGACTAGAATGCCGATACCGGGTGAGATCGAGGCTCGAATCTCGGTCAGGTGTTTTTTCCTCTCTCCCTCCACGCAATGTGGGTACACTTCCTATAAATATAACCTTCCTCATCCCTAAAACCACTAGCGTAATTAGTACATAAGCGTACAAACCGAACGGGTAGTAAGTCGCGGTGTCAAAAATCCTCTGATTTTTTCTACTGAGATGTTCTATTTTAATGTAATATTATAAAAAGTATTGTTTTGAACTTAAGTGAGCTGTCATATTTAAAAATTCATTTCAATTTTTTTTATTAGATTAAATGATAAAACAAAGATCACCTACTGAAACAGGCCTTTAAGGTTAATATTTTTGGCCGATTTATCACCTTCTATAATTAATGGCATCGAAATTGTTTACGCTTCAATTAAAATATAAAATGACTCTTTGCCGATACATACAGTTGATTTAGCTTTAAAACAGGAAAATAAAAAAAATTTAAAAATCTAAATTATTTAAAAATTGAACATTAATCCTTTTATATTCTTCATTTTTCAGTTATCGAGGTATTAATGTTCATCATTAATGAAGGTTTTTTGTTTTGAAATAGCATTAACTAGAAAATAAATTATAAAATAGAATATTTTCACTAAGGTTAAATTAACAAATGCTTCAGTATTTTGTTCTGATAAATTATCAAAATAAAACTTTCCAGATAAGATTCTCTACAATCAATATACGCATAATAATATTTTCTGGAGCGCGAGTTATTTGAAGTTAAATTAGATCAGTTATCATCTTACTAGTTCCTTTATAATACTTTTAGTCAATTTCAAGTAGGCCCTACTAAAATATCCAAGCATAATTAAGTCGACAACTTTCTCGGTTCGTTGAAAATCTTGTCCTGACTATTAGTGGTTCTAACGCGTCGTGGCACACCCAAAGTTACGTCGCCAACTTTCTGGAGTCCACTTCTTTAGCGAGATTATTATTAATATAAGCAGTGTTGCCTACTATCAAATGATTAAAATCCCTAGAATATTCACATACACACATAAAAACAACCCATTTTGAATGTCGAAAAAAACTAGTACTTTACACCACCTCTCCTATAGATCATTACAATGCATTACAAAAAGGTACCAATATCGGGCTTAAAATATATTCAGATAGAAACAAACTTTTTTTTTACAGTTACAAAACTTATTAAAACTTTTTTTTTATATTTGTACGTAAAGCCATTTTTTATTTTAAACTGTCACGTTTGATTGATGATGTGAGTACCTATTAATAAAGTTGTAATAGTAAGGTAAAATGTTATTATTTGTTGAACGCAAAAAAAAAAGTGTGTATTTTCTCTACAGTATTTTTAGACAGTTTAACGAAAGGCAATTGTAATGACACACTATTTTTTTTTTAAACTGGAGTTTCGATTTTCACCCACGGACATAAAAGGATACTTTGATGATATATACTTGTAGGGTGGAAACAGTTAGGTTGGCTACATTACAGGTGTGGGTTGTGTGTGAGTGCGTGTGCGTGTGAGTGTGCGCGCACAATGACCCGAGGAAATAAAAGAGGCCCTACAGCTTTTCGGATGTCTGCAGTCTTCGACTTTCACTCCACACAAGCCTAGTCTACCGTCTACTTCCTGCAGACATATATTTCTTACCACACTGTAAAGCCACGAACAATCAGGCGATGTTTACGTGCTTAATTCATTACAAATCAACTAGTGTTATATATATATATATATATATATATATATNTACACCCGACCGGGATTCGAACCCCGATCACCCCGTCCTCTGCAGTCGAGTCTATTGCGAGAATGGTGCCGCAAATCCGCAGCTCAGAGCGACACGCGTCACTTTTCTATTAGAACACGAATGAGCGGCGGCCATGCGTCGTCATCCGCGTTTCCGTTTCTAAAATGTTGGAGAAGCGGGGGAAACAGACACATAACTAAAACCTTTTACTTTGAAACATTTGAAATCGAAAAAAAAAAAATTAGTCTATACTTTCTTAGTTCTGATTTACCGTACAGCCGTTGGAATGGGTGCGTAAACAATTATTTGCTGCCGCGGCGCGTACGGTACCAAAAACAGTGTGAAACAAAAAAACTTGTTAAGTGTACCGCGAACTTAAAAAGTTTGCGAAACACTGCCTTAGACCATTCGACCACCGAAGCTGGTAGTAATCATGTTAACGACGAACTATTATTGTGACTATTAGCGAGACAAATAACTATGATGGGGAACTTGTGCGTAATTTGGTAGTAGTGGAGGTCATAGTTTTCAGTGATCTGTAAACAAACGCAAGCACACAACTGACACAAGGTAATACTTACAATAACATATTGAACACTGATTTCCATGTTCTTCAAACAAAAGTAAAACGTAATATCTTTGTTTTAAAAAAAAAAAATTTAAGGGAGTAGTTTTAATTAAATATGTTTTATAGAAATTCATGGCACCCCAACTCCTCCTGGAACTACGTCACCGGTGTAATTAGTAACTGTAGCCTGTACCGGTCACCTTAGCCAGATTCACTGCCAACGTAACAATAATGACAGCAAGTCTTGGTTTTGCCACTTCATTTTACTTATCTATACTACCAACAAAAGTGTACAGAGTCGACAGTTATAAAGGTTACTAAAGTTATTTTAATACGTTGTTACGTTAAACCATAATATATGCAACTGTCACTTTTAAATAACAATATTAATGAAAATATAAAAATTATACTTTTTTACCTCACTTCAGTGGCCGTATGGTCTAAGGTGCTACTCTTGCTGTATACTAGACCGACGATAACGGGGAGATTGAGGCTCGAATCTCGGTCAGGGGTATTGAGGTTTATTTCTAAAAATGTTTTCCACTCTCCTTCCACGCGAATACTGGTACACTTGCTTGAAATATAACATCCCTAAAACAATTATCGTAATTAGTATATAAACGTATAGCCCGAATGGGTAGTAAGACGCGGTGCTAAAAATAACATTTTTATGCAATGTCATCAAAGTAATTTCTAAACCTACCTGCCCTACAGTGATTCTACCAAAGTTCAAATGGGAAATGTTTCTGTTTGCAGGTTTGCCATCCTGGGCAGAGGCGGGCTGACCAACATATCAACTTGCCGAAATGACAGTTTGTCAACTAACCGCGAATCACACACAACCTTGTCAACTTGCCAAACGACGGTGCGTCAGCGAGTCAGTTGGCAGCGTCTGTCAGTTTCTCTAGGTCAACAACTTGAGCCGTGCTATGCTAGCACACAATTGTGGTCACAGGTGGTGATAACCCGACCCGGGCAGACAGCAAAACACACAGCCTCCCCGCTATTGTACAGTCCTTTGTTGTTATTGTCATGTTTTGTTTGTTCTTTTTTTTTTGTTATGTAGATATATATTTTTTGTACAAATTAAAAATGTGTAATAAACATATTTTTTTTGTAATAATAAATTTTGTTTTAATACAATTTTAAACATTCGCAAATGGTCACGTGGACAAAAAGAGTCATCATCGTTTTGACTCATTTATAAGGGACGTAGTTCAAATCTCAGCCACGTGTACTGAGATGTTTTTCCCCCTTTTCCTTCTATTCAGGTACGAGCACATAATCGGGTGTTCTAAGAGAGATGTTCCTAAATGGTTTCCCACTCTCCCTCCCCCAAATGCGGGTACATTTACAATATATTCTCTCTTCCTCCTCATTTCTGCCCCAAACTGTAGTTAAGTGCGTAGTCCGAGTGGGTGATAGAATGCTGTGGGGAAAAAATCAAATTATAAATGGAAGCTACAGTCTGATTTCCATAGGAGCCCATTATTTGAAAACTAGAAACTCATGTTACCACAATGGCGGGGAAAAAATTATTTATATTCTTAGTCCGGTTAATCAATAATGTACATATAAATTATACAGTATTCAGAATTCTTATTGGAAGCTTTTGATAATATTTTTAATTGAATTTATTAATAATAAATTTAATAAATCAAATAAAACATATTTCTACAATGCCAAATATTTGTGATTTTCAATCAATGTTGGTGGTGGAAAGTGGGCTTCCTGTAACAAACAGGGCCTACAAAGATTTATTTCCAAGCAACAGTGACACACATGACCTAGTAGGGAGTGGGTTCACTTTCCTTTTCTAACAAAGAATGGTACAAATAAGCAGTTATTTGTGTTTGCACTTTCTGACTGACATAAGTCTAACAATATCTACTAACATACCAACTTCTCATTCGCTATTCATTTTTTTATCACCGCGTCCTACAACATATTCAAGTTATACACATTTATGAGCAGTACTTTAATGGGATATGGATTGGTAAGTAAGCATTTTAGAGGTAATATACTCGCATTTGCGTGGAAGGACGGTAGGAAATCCCGACCGGGATTTGAACCCCAATTTCCTCGTCATCGGGAGGCCAATCTAACTCGAGAGTGAAGTCTTAGACCATTCGGCCACTGGAGCGGGTTACGCTACCCTTGTAAGCTTATATGGTGCACGCTGATTTAACAATCTCTAGACCAGTGTCGTGTTGTGAAGTGTTGCCAGGGTCAGCAGAGCTTGTTAAAACTGTAACACCTGTGAATTGTTCTTCCCCTCTCTGCCCCCATTTGACTATCATACATAGGCTCTACTCTACAAACCAAACATGGGGATGTATTTCCGTTTACACCTGACCAATGAGTGTTCTACTGAGTGTAGAGAATAATTCACAGGTGCAGTTTAAATTAACTCTGCCTACACTGGCAACACTCCACGACACGGCTTTAAAATTGTGAGTGCGTGTATGTGCGCTCCACGTTTTATTATCCGTCCGGGTAGTACACATTTTTAGGTTAATCTTAAATGGGTAGTGAGACGTGGTACACACACACACGCACGCACACACACAGACAGATACACACACACAAAACCAGTTACGTGGATACAAAAATATTAAATTTTATTATTTAAGACGATTGACCCTTTTAATTTGGCGTGGAAATGCAGAGCCATAGGAACAAACGATTATCTTCAAGAATTTTTATTGTTTTTGCAATTTTCTTTTCGGAAACGGTTTGTTCAAGAGTAGAAGCATGTTGATTAAGTTATACTTTTTTTATATACACACTTCCTATATAATTTTAACAGTGATCAAATATCGATAAAATTGACATTTTTCAATAGAAAACTGCCGGCTTCATAACCAAAAATAAGAAAATGTAACAATTAATAAACATCAATACATTATCTCAGAAGGGGTGCTGAAAATATTAACATAAACATTTCAGTCGTTCAGAGAAAACCGATTTTTCCAAACGTATGATTTTTCCGTAAGACCTGTCCGGTAGCTAGCGCCATCTACTGTTTCCATGATCCATCTGTTCTTGTTGGCGCGGAAGGATACTTTGGTAGGTTATGAAGCCACGCCACGCTTTTCAACCTCCCGCCCACCATCCAACAAAATAGGTTTTAGACTTGCATTCAACAGGGCCAAGGGTCTTAACTAGCATTTGCTCTCGGCTTTGCTCGCATTAAAAAATACATCAACACATACGACAACTTCTAATGCTAGAAAAGAATTAAACTTATTTGAAACTCAGTACTTTATGTGAGTACGAAGATTCACGGATGAACACGGACTCACCATCTTCTTCCCCTCCACTTCCTCACTCATATCACCTGCCATTTTCTGTACCCGCGATACCAGCCGCGATCAATGTTCACTGCTTACACCCAGTTTTTTTACACTACTTTACTTGCTGCTAAGATAGCGTGATGATATAGCTTACCCTGTTAAATATAAGGAGTTCAACAGAGTCCCATCTTAATTCGATTACTACATTTTTGGTTTTACTGGAAACAAACAAGCAGACAGAATCAAACGTAGAGACAGAGTTGGAGTTTAAATATGTGCTTAGTTTTGTGTCATTTAATAGGTAATGATATTATAAATCAAAAACAACAGCTTCAAATCCCATAACTTTACTTATGGATATATGATAATACTAGTAGCTTTTGTAACTGTCATATACGGTAAGCTACTAGATAAAATGTTACCAATGTCGACAGAAAAAAAAAGTCTAAAACACTCTTATTTACTTACTCACCTACACTATGGCAGTAGGAGCTTTATAGTTCATTGCCGCACTTAACGAAAGTACGCCAGCTATCCCTATCTTGAGATAGGTCTATCCAGTCCATCTCATTACACCTAATCCCTATCCTGAGCTAGTTCTATCCAGTCCACCTCATAATTACACCCTATACCTATATTTAGCTAGTTCTATCCAGTCCACCTCATTACACCTTATCCCTATCCTGAGCTAGTTCTATCCAGTCCACCTCATCATTACACCCTATACATATATTTAGCTAGTTCTATCCAGTCCACCTCATTACACTCTATCTCTTTCAGGTCCATTCTAATGCTATCCTCACATCTACGTCTAGGTCTTCCTAATGCTCTCTTCCCCAGTCAATACCCTGAACAAGGTTCCTATGATAATTATTGGATTGTACTAGACGGCCCCACAGCGAGCGTATATTGACCATACGTCTCCAACAGCTCACCTATAAATGTAATGTTCTGCTCCAAATGATTTCTTGACCATTAATTTATGAGCGATACATCACCGCCTTTCACTGAGTATAGTTTCCTCGTTCTGCCCAGCATGTAACGTCCGGACCGATTACACCATTCAGGATGCCAGAGATTATCAATTGAGCTCTCAATGTTATGAATATCGAAACATTTTTATATAACGAGTTTTTTACCAAGTGTTCGTTCTTGTTTGAAAATGAGACTCAATTTGACCTCGATGTGTAGTCACGCTGTTTCGGCGGTATACCACTGGCATATTTATTTTTGAAAAGAAATAAAAGAGGTTGTTTTTAATCACAGCTTCTTAATACCTGTTCAGGTTATACACATATATTAGGATTAATTGCTCTAATGGATAAGGATGATGAAGGAAGCATTTTAGAGGTAATAAACCCGCATTTGTGTGGAAGGAGAGTGGGAGACCATTTAGGAACACTACTCTCTGCGGAACAGACCGGGATTTGAACCACGATCTATCCGTCACCGGCAATCCGTTCCAACATGAGAGTGACGCGTTAGACCATGCGACCACCGATGCAGGTTATTTTGTTGTTGAAATTGAAAGAAAATATGGGTCGGCTTTGTTTGGATACTAACATTAAGAAATACCTAAGCGGTGGCCGGGTGTACTAGGGCGTTAGATTCGCAATATAGGCACCTGCTCACACCGTTCGTTGAGGGGAAGGTTGGAGTTATGGTCTTAGTCTGATGTACTAGGGATGGCTTGAAAAAAAAAGTTGAAATTACATCCTCTCTCTACGCTAATTTGAATTTATTCTCACCAAACTGCCCATCTATTCTTTATACGTTATAGTATTAAGTCATTAGCAACGCTTTATTGAACATTAATTTATTGATAGTTAATATATTTAAAACGCCCAGCGACTCCATTCTACAATGATTCAAGAAGTTTGACCCAAACGATTTTCATCATTTATTTGTTTAAAATAAAAGCCTGTATAGGCCCTACACCTAGGATGTATACAACATTTTAAAAATTTCAAAAATACCCAAATGGGAAGCATCAATTCCAGAAAACACTTTCTTCCTGCAGCAATTTCTGGAGTTCTAACACAAACAGATTTTTTTTTTTTTTTTTTGAGCATTTACTTCGACGTAGAGATGAAAATTTGTTGGTAAATTTTCGCAGTGGTGGCTTGCGGCCAAACAAGTAGGCGATGGGGCTGGGTTGAAGGGTCTATAGACTATATAAAACTAAGACATCAAATAGTGAGTTGGGGGACTCGTTTTGAAGGGGGATGGGGTAGGGGCGAATTTTTTTTAAGCAAAACTCTTAAGCCAACCTTAAAATAATGTGATTCATCTTATTTTTCGGACACTGAAAATAAAATCCAAACAAATAACTGAAATTAGAGATGAACATTTTCCAGTAAAATTTTCAGATCATTGAGTCTCAGGAAAAAGAGATTAATTCGTTAAGACTTTGATCATAATATTTAAGTATTGACCTATCTAGTCTACTGTACGCCAGCTGTCCCTATCTTGAGCTAGTTCTATCCAGTCCATCTCATTACACCCTATCCCTATCCAGAGCTTGTCCTGTTGGTGACACATTCAACCACTAAGCGCTGTAATCGATACTTGAGCAAAAGAAAAAACTTAAATCGCTGTTAATGCTTTATTGTAACTCATTTGAGAGAATTTCTTATATCAACTTCTGTGTAATCTTTAAAACTAGGGATGTCTCGATTGCATCCATTCTATCTCAATATCTGAATATTTTTTTTTCTAGAAAATTAAATTGATTTTTTTTAAAACTCTTCTGAACAAATTAAACGAAGATATTTCAATAAATTTTCCATTTCACATCCTATTCTAATTCGAAGGTTATCATATCACATTTTACAAATTTCAACAGCGAGGCCGCAATTTAAGAAAAAGATTTGTACAGTTCTACCAAGCCTATTTAGATTTTATTTTTTTTAAATGAAAGCTTATCCGAAGATGATGATCAAGATTTTAGAAACATGAAGCTTACATTTCTAAAAATCTAAAATGAGAGCTGTCACTGTAAAACTGACACACAATACGTCAAATGGGCAGCAAGTTATTTAATTGAACGTAGTTGAAATTGAAATGTGAAGCTTGAAAACAAAACTACATTAGGGATCATCCATAAACTAAGTAACAAGGGTGATCTATTATATCTACATGGTGTTACATGGTTTGGAGGGTGGATACATAAAAATGTTACGTAGCACAGGTCTTTTACTTCAGTTATAATGTTGAATTTTTTTTATTATTGTTCAGGTTATCACCGTTAAAAAGCAAGATAGCTTCCAATTCGGAGTAGTATTAGATCCGAGTCCTCTTTTAGTGTCACAAAAGTTTTAATATGAAATAAATTCATTCACGGTGTGTAAAGTTACGTAACGCAGGTTGGAGGGATCCGGCTAGATGTCTATTTGTATTTGATGTTACATCGGGGCCNNNNATTTACACAACTTTTATTTTGAACAAATATTTAAAACTCACTAAGTTAGGGAACGTCATGTCTTTAAAGGACTATGAAACATTTAAAGCGGGAGTGTAAGGCCGCGAGAAAAGATCAGTGTTTTTTGCAGTTTTTATAGCAAGACATTTTTGGCTAAAATAGAAATAAATATTGCTCCAGTAGATATAAAGAGTTTAATTTTCTTCACATGGTGACATCAACAGTTTTAAATATCAGTCAGGGGTATCTTAGAATTTAATGACAACTTTTTCTCTTTATTTAAAAAGTTTATTATCAAATGGTAATATGCTCATGGTTCATGGCACCTTAATAGTTCCTCGACCAACCAGACCAACTTGCCCCAGGAAACAATAGCATACGTTCAGGGCTGTTCTAATTAGCGCAGAGTAGGGCCCACCTGAGGCTGATTTATTGAGAGCAATGAGGTAACTAATAGAAACAGGATAATCATTATTTTTTGAGAGGATAATAGCTTTCTACTCGTTAGATTATGTGTGCGGTTTAATGGCGAGTATTGCACAAAAGATATTTTATGAGATTTACAAACAGTCTATTTGTATTATTTTGAAAGTAACGATCATCTGATCTGAACTTAATTTTGGGAAAACATTATTAAAATTTATTTTTTTGTTTTTTGCAGTGACAGATGAGAATTTAAGCATAGCGTTGTATGCACAATCTTTGCTTTTCTAGGAAGAACCTTATCTGAAAGCTAGAGAATTTACTAGACTTCAGGACGTGTACCCGCATTTGCGTGGAGGGTGAATGAAAAAATAGGAAAAACCACCCTCAGTACACCCGACCAGGATTCGAACCTCGATATCCCTGTCATCAGCAGTCTAGTCTACTGCAAGAGTGACGCTTTAGACCATACGGCCACCGCCAAAAGTAGTTATTTTTGAAATTGGAGAAAATAATCTTCAATCGAACAGCGCTAGCGCAAGAAACATCCTCCTCGAGTTATATTTACAAAGTATCTTTGCCCAATGATTAAGCACACGTGTGACGATAAAATTCCTATCATATATTGAGATGTATATAAATTCCCATGTAAAGGGAAGAAAATATACATTAATTTTTGTAAAAAGTCCGTTCTTAAAAGTATTTTTCCCTAACAGAATCCTACTATATGCCTAGACCAACATTTTGTTAGGTAAAAAAACCCTTTTAGAACGCATTTTCTATCAAAATCAGTGTATAACTTACATACCTTTTACTATTTTGTTGCATACGTCTCTCAAAGATGTTTCTTGATAATTTTTACCTATCATTTGTTCCTATAGTTGTTTTGCTTTTAATGCTACGTATTATTAGAACTTTTGAACTGAAGTATCAGTTTGAAGTAATTAACAGCCAACAACCTAAATTTATTAATAAACAATAATAAAAGTCAAAATAAAAATGTATTCATGTGTCTGTACGAACATTTTTTCTTGACATTAATATTTATTCCTTGAAATTGACGATGAAATTAATGTTCTTTCTTGTATTATTTGACTTGATATAATTCAAGTTAACACTTGAATTATCAATGAAAAGGGAGTTTTAATATAATTTTTCTCTCTCCCTTTATTAATTTTTCTCTATTACTCTAAACATTAATGGCATCTTTATTTCTTTGCTCTGATTTTTTTCTAAAATAAATAAATATGGTCACCATAAAGGGAAGAGCCCGTTTAAACATTGGCTTATATTTTAATGGCTGATTTAGTTTTTCATTAAAAAAATTCATCCTAGGTTTTATTTTTACTGTACAATCAAGGTTACAGTATTGACAACATTGTTGTTCACTATGTTAGAAACAAATTATAACTCAATGTGTCCATAAAATACTCCAAAGATGTTTAATTTGAATCAATCCAGAGTTTACGATTTCATTAGCGTTTTATATGTTGCCGTTTTTAAATATATAATGTTCAAATATATATATATATATATGTTTATTTCCCTCCTCATATATGTAACTAAGAAGGAGAAAGTCAATATGTTTGAATCGTTAGAGCAAGGCAGACATTTCCAGGCATTACAAGAGCACACTATATAAAAGGCGGAGTTCCTTCTACGCTTGTATCAGGTCTTGTCCAAGCCTACAAGCTCACACACAGACAGCGCAAGCGCGGCCATGAAGCTCCTGGTGAGTTTGAATTCAAACAATGGAACGTTTGACGATAATGGTATCTCTTTTTAATTATACAACGTGGCGGTGAGTGGCAAGGATATATTTGTAAACAATGTAGGTAGGGGTAGTTGTAGTCCTTGTTATTAGTTACTAAACTAAGATTCATTGACACCCAGTTCGAGTTTAAATTAATCTTTTTAGGCACAACTCATCAATATATTATAAAAGCTAACAGAAAAAGAATAGTAATACTTTATTTATGGCTTAGAATTTAAATAAAACAATAAAATACAAGTAAATAAGTTGTCGCCACCATTCTAATGTTTAAGTATATATATTTTTAAATGGTTTGTAATTGTGTTCATTAGTCATTAGTTATTTGGCGTGAAACAATTGGATTTTTTGATTTGGTTAGTTTAGGTAAAGTGATTTTGATCAAATAACTTAGTTTAGATAAGTTAATAGATCTACTTTCAAATTTGATTAAAATTCTATTTATATTAGTTATTTAATTGAATATTTTTCTACCCTTAAGATATTTTTAAAAATTTTACCCTTTTTTTTTTTTTTTTTTTAGTGAAACACCTTTAACTAGCCAATACTGTCTGAAGGGAAAAAATTAATTTTTGCAAAATTTCTAAAACATCTTGTCCAGTTATTTTTGGACCTAGCCAGTTTCGTGTCATAGTGGTAGAGCCCCTGGCTGCTGAGTTATAGGTCCCGGGTTCGATTCCCGGCTGATACAAGGGGTTTTTCCTCGAAAGGGGAATAATCCCCATGGTCACCAGGGTTTGGTTAATTAGTTAGTTTAATATAATCATAGGCTTCACCCCGTCAAATTCACTATCATTATCCCCTCCTCTCATCGGGACATGGAAAGAGTCTCCACGGAAAGGATGTACGATTAGTACAGTCGGGCTTCCTCTGGGCAACGGTACATTAGTACTGGCTAATATTTCCGCAAACTGAGCTACAGATTGATGTACCCCAGATACGCCATTATTATTATTATTATTATTATTTTGGAGCTCAAATAGAAATTTATGAAACCTATTTTTTTTTTAGCACCACGTCTTAGGCCTACTACCCATTCGGGTTATAAGCTTATGTACTAATTACGCTAATGGGTTAGGAATTGGGAAGGCTATATTTAAATGAAATGTACCCGCATTTACGTAAAGGGAGAAGGGACAACCTCCCTAAATACACCCTACTGAGGTTCTAGCCTCGATCTTCCCGATCATCGGTAGTCTAGTCTACCGCGAGAGTAGCGCCTTAAATTATGCGGCCACCGAAGCGGGTAGCAATAAGTACTAAGAAAATGAATTTGTTTATAGTTGAGTAATTTTTCTTAATTTTGTGAGATTCCATTTATGATTTATTGTGCTTCTTTTAGGTATATATAGTTCCTCTACTTTACATTCGTTTTCAAACCAACTCAGTAGCCCAAATTGTTGAGTTGTAATTGTATGTTTCTCTGGAAGATATATCCTGGATATAAATATATTTTGTTTATACATTTAGCATTTAATTTAATTGGGCAAGTATGACAAAGGTAGTTAAAAAGGCAGTGTACCCACTTTAGAGTAGGAGGAGGATGGGAAAACCACCTCCAGTCTACCCTACCGTGATTATAACCTTGACCTCTCCTTAACCAGCGGTCGAGTGCAATGCGAGAATAGCGCTTTAATTCGCTCGAACACTGATGCGGGTAGTAAATTATTATTATTGTTATTTAGCACCGCGTCTTACTACCCGTTCGGGTTATACGCTTAAGTACTAATCACACTAATGGATAAGGAATTGGGAAGGTTGAATTTAGAGGAAGTGAACCCGCATTTGCGTGGAGGGAGAGTGGAAAACCATTTAGGAAAAAACCCTCAGTTCACCCGACCGAGATTCAAACCTCGATCTCCCCGTCCTCGGCGGTCGAGCACACACAACACGACTAGCGCGTTAGCCAACTACGCCACCGAGGCGGGTGGGTAATAAATATTGTTTCTTGTTGTTGTTTTTTAGTACCGTGTCTTACTATCCGTTCAGGTTGTATGCCTATGTGCTAATATTACATTAATGTGTTAGGCTTTAAGGAGGTTTTAATTTATGGGAAATGCACCCATATTTGCGTGGAGGGAGAGTGGAGAACCGTTTACATTTAGGAACAAACCACCCACAATGCACCTGCTTGGTATCGAACCCCCTATCTCCTCGTATTTGACAGGCACTCTAGTACAACACGAGAGTAGCGCGCTAGACCATGAGGTCACCGAAACGGGTAATAGATCTTATTAGAGTTTTTATAGAGATATACAATTAGGATAAAATACAAATGTTCTACGAAAGGTAGCACTTAGCTAGCTTAATTTTTCAAAAATAAGTTAATTTAATAAATATTATAGATAAAGCATTATTCCACATTTATTCAACTATGTTTATTTATAAATTATAGTCAGACAACTTAACCTAATCGGTATTGCTTTAAGCTTCTGTGTTGGTATTTCTGCGTTGGAGTTTCATCATCACCAAAATATATAATTGTTGAGATCGGTGTTTCCCCTTTCACAGTTAAGAATTAACGATTGTGGATTGAGTGTTGTGAATGTATTAATTTTGAGTTTTAGTCAATGCTTAATTAATATATTTGCTTAGAAATGTATCTTTAAATGTTTTTAATAAATAAAAAATACTAAACTATAACAGCTAATACAGTTAATACTTCGCCATTAAAGGTATAATTAATTCAAGCATGTCACTAAAAGTAGGCGTCGTTATTTCGCCCCTCACGATACTCTTCGTAAGAAAAATAAAATGAAAAACCCGTCTCGGAAATCAAATTCAGTCCTGACAGTTAAAAGTAACAATGCTACCAAGTCGGCTCATGCCATATAAACAAAGTACATGGAACCAATATAGGATGTAACATGGTTTTAAAATCCACATTTCATTTTACTAGAAAACTAGTATTAATTATTAAGCGTAGCTTACTCAATATTACACTTAAAATGTCTACCTACCTGTAAAAAGAAATTGACTCGTTTGGAGAATAAGTTTTTGCATCTCATTGTTTGTTCGTACAGTTAACAGCACAGCAGGTCAACACCAATGTATTGGCATAAACACACCATTTTCCCGCACTTAACTGAATAACAAAGTAGTACGAGCTCAGCCCGCCTAGGACTTGATAGAGCGCAGCACGCTTCAATTTCGTCACACCGCCATTACACTAGTCCGTTATCTGCCCTAGAATAATATATATATATATATATTTTTACTTAGCACCGCGTCTCACTACCCGTTCAGGTTATACGCTGAAGTACTAATTACACTAATGGATTAGGAATTGGGAAGGTTGAATTTAGAGGAAGTGAACTCGCATTTGCGTGGAGGGAGAGTGGAAAACCATTTAGGAAAAACCACCCCCAGTTCACCAACCGAGATTCGAACCTCGAAGGTCTGGCTCAACACGACTGGCGCGTTAGACAACTACGCCACCGAGGCGGGTAGAATAATATTATAGTCTATATCGATGCATTAGCAATACAAAAACGAGTGTTTTGGTTACACTTTCTGGTTTTGGCTTGTATTTTAGACTTTAATTATGTCTCCCAAGAGTTTTGAAAGGTGGTGTATTATTTCCATGGCCTCCACAAGGGGGGGCGGGCTGACAAGGCTCTAATCTAGTGGCCCGGGACTAGGAGAGAAGGGGTTTTCCGGTGTGGCAGGCATTAAAAAATGATACACTTTCCCCCATAAAAAAATGTTAACTCTCACTCCAGAAGGCAGGAAGTAACATGTCTGTAAGTAACAATTTGTGTCTACAAAAGCTAGAAAATATACTTTGAGGAAATTTTTGATATTGTTGATAGTAAGTTTTTATTGTGTGAATCCATATAGTTTTTTTTTATAAATATAAGCTAAATATTTCTTTTGTGTCATTTAAACTGACTTATTTTATCCTAAATCCTGTAGAGCACTATGCTGCTCTTAACCTTAGTGGTAGGTAGTGGGGGCCCACCAAAGATCCTGGCCTGGGGGCACACTTCAGGATGTGGGGGGCCATCATTATTTCCTATTTTAAGCTTTATTCTACCTTGTATGACGTAGCAATAAGTATGTAGAGTGAGTGATATGGCAAGCCTAGGGACTAGGCATAAAAATGGATCTTAGGCATATTCTGTGGTCCTGTACTTGTCTGATCTCAAGGGTGCCAGACTAAATAGTTTCAACCGTGTAAGGAACTGAAATATATTTCATTTAGACATCATGAAGAATGTTTTTTTAAATCCCTTCATTTCTTTTGAGTTGGATTAATAATTATTAACAATGGGGTAATGTGTTAATTTAACCTAACTTGGGACAATTTTGGTTTATGTATTGAATAATGATACAAATTTAATTCTTACCTTAAATATGCAAGTTTTTTTTAGACATATCTTATTATTTTTCACATTTGTTCAAGATAAGAAATGACCTTCCTATCATTTGTACTGACTTTGCAAGGACTAGGAGAATATTAAAGAGAGATGAACTTTTTTTCCCCCCCTCAGATTATTGTCACTCTACTCACAACAGCATATGCTGGAGTTGACAGAGAGAAACGTGGACATCATGGCATCAGTGGTGACCTAGGAAGTTCCGGGGGTCACAAAACGGCCACATCTTACCAGAATGTCAACTTGCAGAGCCATGGATCGGTGCCTGTTTATAAACACGGCCATGGAGCTTCTGGGAATTCTCTAGGTGGCCATGGGTTATCACTTGGAAGCCACAGTGGAGGTTTAGAAGGCCATGGACTGTCTCTAGGTGGACACAGTTCCGGATTAGAAGGCCATGGATTGTCTCTTGGTGGACACAGTTCAGGATTAGAAGGCCATGGACTGTCTCTAGGTGGACACAGTTCAGGATTAGAAGGCCATGGATTGTCCCTTGGTGGCCACAGTTCAGGATTAGAAGGTCATGGACTGTCTCTAGGTGGACACAGTTCAGGATTAGAAGGCCATGGATTGTCTCTTGGTGGACACAGTTCAGGATTAGAAGGCCATGGATTGTCTCTTGGTGGACACAGTTCAGGATTGGAAGGCCATGGGTTGTCCCTTGGTAGTCACAGTTCAGGATTAGAAGGCCATGGATTGTCTCTAGGTGGACAAAGTTCAGGATTAGAAGGCCATGGATTGTCCCTTGGTGGCCACAGTTCAGGATTAGAAGGTCATGAATTATCCCTTGGAGGAGGACATGGTGGAGGTTTAGGAGGCCATGGATTGTCCTTAGGTGGACACAGTTCAGGATTAGAAGGCCATGGTCTGTCTTTAGGCACTCATGAAAGTTTGGGAGGCCATGCATCTGGGAGCTTAGGAAGTTTTGGAGGAGAGAGTGGTCACCATTGAATTAAATCCCCTTAACTTATTCAAGCCTATTTAAGTTAAAACTTTACACCTCAATCCTCACTAAACAAACATAAAGGCACCCTGATTAATAAAACAAATACAGCCTTATATAGTTCAACAAAACATAAACTAGGAAGAAAAAGAATACATAGTAAATAAGACTGAGCATGATAATAGGTTAAAAGTGAGATATTCTGTTAGTAAATGAGAACAAAATTAATTTGAGACTATCAGCAAGTTAAATTTATGCATTATTGGAAAACAAAAATGTATTCCGTATGAACAAAATATACTTTTTAATGTGCTGCTTGTAGTTTTACATTACAATCTTCTGGTATTTTTTTTACATTAAGTAAAAGAAAATTTCATAGAAGACCCTAATGACAGATCTGTTTTAAATTATATAAATATGATATAACATCATTATATTATTATTATCATCATTATGTTATTAAAAATCTTAACATTATAAAACCATACTATTCTCAGCTGTAGTAGCCAAATTTATTAAATCTTTTAAAAGAAAAGAAAACACAGAAATAAAATAAAGGTACCCCTAAATTACCAAAGTGATATAAATAATTAGCAAAAAAAGAAGTTTAAGAAGATTACAATAATATAATTAAGGTATGTACTAAATACTTGACCTTGTACTAAGTCCAATGTTTTGATTGCTAAAAAAGGTAATGAATTATGATGTACGTCAAGTAAATGTTACCAAGAGAAGTATTTAAATGCATATACTACTATTATTATATAATAATGTTGGAGATTTTTCTACCGTTTTTTCATGTATATTTAAAGACTGCACAAAATGTAAATGGTTGGCTGGATCCATTAAAAAAATAAAAAGTGTTTAGTATTTGTCTTGATTATTTATTAATTTTAGTATACCCGCTTTGGTGGTTGCATGGTCTAAGGTGCTACTCTCACAAAAGACTAGACTGGCGATAAAGGGAAGATTGTGGTTCGATCTGTGTAGGGTGTACTGAGGTATTTTTTCCTATATGGTTTCCCACCCCACCATTTCTACACACAAATGCGGGTACACCTTCTTTAAATTCAACCTTCCTCATCCCTAGCCCATTAGTGTAATTACTACATAAGCATAGAACTCAAATGGGTAGTAAGATGCGGTGCTATAGTAATTATTATAAACTAACTCAACTCTAGAACAGACACAACACCCAGCCCCCAGCATTGTGAAAAGGGAAACCCACATTTTACCAATGATCAATTTTTCGGTCATGCCAGGAATCGAACCCAAGACCTTTAGCATAGTAGAGAGACGCTACCGGCTGAGCTAATATGTCTGACTTTTCCATATTAGTTTAGAACATGTATTTTGCTAGTCAAGATATTTATGTTCAGTCCATAACATGTTGTTCACAACAGCACACAAGATGTACTTAAGAACGAGCCAAGAAAATCTCTAACCATTAACTTTAAATAAAATTGACAAGATGTGTATTAATCACATATTGTGAAAGTGAGGAATGCCAGGCCTCCACCATGGTTCGGATTCCACGCTAAACTGTAGATCCTCCATTTCATCTCACAATCACCGCCTACCATTACACATTAGCGTAAGTGCGTATAACCCGAACGGGTAGTAAGACGCGGTGCTAATAATAATAATAATAATAAATAATAATATAATTCATTGAGACATCACATTGAATGACATGGGTGTCAAAATATTATTGACTAAAAAAAATTAAAATCACGATGGGAAAAGTTAAATTTCATGCTGATTTTTTATGTCTGTGTGGCACACATCATGTTCACGTGCCACTGGCAGGCATGCCATAGTTTTGCCATTCCTTACGAAAAGCCACTTTCAATACACTTACCGGATTTGAGAACTGGCCTCATCTGCAATTCAATAAAATGGGTGATACCTTAGATCATGTGACCACTGATATGGATTATTCAAGTACTTACAATCTGCTTCAGTGGCTGCGTGGTCTAACGCACTACTTTCGTGTTGGATTAACTTCTGAAGACGGGGAGATTTGAGTTCGATCCTGGTCGGGTGCACTGAAGCTGGTTTTCCACTATATTTCCATGCAAATGCAGATGCACTTCCCCTCAATTAAACCTTTCTAATTCCTAAACCACTATTGTAATTAGTATATAGGTGTATAACCCAAACAGACGGTGCTTAAAAAAAATACTTCCACCCACTGTTGAATGTTGTTAGATTATATAAATTAATCATCAACTGTTTCCAGCCTGTGTCAGGGCCAGTTAAGGTGGGGTGCTAGTGACCACGAGTTTAGTGCATTAATTTTGCAGTTTTTATAGCATAAACATTTTTTGGCCAAAATAAATTAAATTTTTCTTCTATAGACTCATAGAGCTTAGTTTTCTGCACATGCTTAGCCCAACAGTTGTTGAATATCTGTCATGAGCACAGTGGCATTTGGTGACAAACTTTTTGAATGAAGAGGAAAAGTTGTCATTAAATTTCAGAACACCCTTGGCAGATATTCAAGAACTGTTGAGATTAGCATGTGCAGAAAACTAAACTCTATGTTTCTATAGAAGAAAAATTTGATTTATTTTGGCCAACAAATGTTTATGTTATAAAAACTTCAAAAATACTTCCCTAAGCTCACGCTCACTAGCACCCCATCTTAAGTAAAATGCCTCAATCTTAATCCATTACTTGCTTCCATTCTCCTCTCACTTAAACACTTTATTATTTACCCCCCACCCCAGCCCATCTCTTTCTTGGTCTCCCTTGCAGTCCTTTTATAACATACTTCATCTACATCATTGTCTTTTGGTATTTTCTTCTTTTCCATCCTTACTACATGTCCATACCATCTCAGTCTTGCTTCCTCTACTATCTCATGTACTCCCTGTACCCCCACTCTTTCCTGGATAACTTACATTCCCATGGTCTACACTTTTCCTAGTCTCTCTTACATTCAATGTCCATGTTTCTGATGGATGTGTGACAATAGGCACTTCCTTATACCTCACTTGAGGGCACCTCTTTTCTAAATTAATAATGGACTTAGGCCCCAAATATAACATACTATATCTGGTATAAAGTTTGTTTACATTTTCTGGAAAGAAAATCCTTATTTTATGAGCTTTTATAATTTTTCTGTCTCTCCAAAAAGCTCAGTAAAAACCTTAATCTAATTGAATATGTTTTAATCCATGTTGAGTAGAGAGAAATTATATATGAGTTTATTGTGTATGTCCCTAGGTCATCCAGTTAAGTTTAAAAAAAAATGTTTGTGGGGTTTGACTCTTGGATTCTTAGGTTGAGTCATTCAAACTATTTGTTTGACTAAACCCAGATATATTATTATTTAAAAATTATAATTTTTTTTTGAGAAGGAAAAAATCTTTGATTTTGAAGTTATTTATACAAATAAAATTAAATGTGTTACAACACATTTTATTATAATGCTAATGTTAAACACACATTTCAAATTAACATAAAATAATTATATTTGTCCATAGTTCAGGGTGTGAAACAGTTCTTTTAGAACTAAACAATCATTTCCAGTTCTCTTGCATATTCTATCACTTGTTCTGCAAGTTCTTTTGATGGGAGAGAATCGTCCGACTTTTTCTCTTCACTACTAAAGTTATAAAAATTGTCTTTACCAAGCACCCACTTTTTCTGAAAAACAAAAAGCACATTTACATATTAATTTCAAATTTTAATTTTATGCAAGAAAAATAAATACATATCTTTGTTATCTTTTTTTATCTGGGGGTGTGAAGTCCATTTTTTCAATTCAAGGCAAATTTGAAATTTTCTCGATGCTGAATTGAAGTTCAAATTTACTTTTTACATCCATTCCTGTTTCCAGCCTATGGTCTGTGTCAGTTTTTATTCAAGCCATATATTTTCCACTACCGGCTTGCTAGGCCTGTCGCAGCTTCATATGACTTAACCTTTTCCTAGCCCAAGCATTTGAAAGAGCTCGTCGTTAATTTGCCGTTCCCGGCCTAAACGCTCTCGGCACTCTCCAAGCCATCTGTTGGGCTATTTGCTAACTATTTTATATTTAGTTTTTATTTTTGAATATAGAGGTCTATCTCATATTACCTTTATTATTTTCATTAGCGTTGTTATATTAACTGTTAGCTTTGCTTTATATTATGGCCTCATTACAAGATGATTTGATTGTTTTGGAGCTCAATAAAGATGTATCTGGCAGTGAATCTGATAGTTCTGACGATAACGATATTGATATTGAGTTTGATAATGATATTGAAGATCCTGAATTATATGATATAAGTGATGATGATCTGGAAAACAATTTAAATGGGGGTAGTGATTGTGCTGCTGCTGTAAGGCGTTTTCAACCACCTTTGTTGACATTTACTGACGGGCTACCATTTGATGTTCCTAATGAATATGTGGGCAATACTGGTCCTGTGCATGACTTACCTGTAGGTTCCAATGAACTATATTATATTAAACTAGTGTAAGGTAATCACATTTTTCAGCATTTTGCCGAAAATACAAATAAATATTCCAAGTTTAGGCAACAAAATATAGGTAAAGTGGATCAAGAGTGGTATAAAACTACTAAGGAAGAAATGATGGCCTACATAGGAGTATTGGTTTTTATGGGTGTATTTGATTTGCCAGAAACATCTGATTAAAGGTACAGCTCAGAGATTGAATGCCCTGTAATTTGTATTTGCATGACTTGCTCCTCTGCAGAATTGAATGTTTTCTTTAATACCACCAGGAAAGGGGAGTTGGAGTTGAAAACTAACTGTAAATATTAATTAAATAATGTGTTTGGATTATATAATATGTAGTTCCTAGTAATGTCAATTTGATCCTTTATAATAAGTTGTTTCTAAAAATTTCAATGTAATATGTTAATTACATCCCGAGTTATTGCTTATAGCATAGACTCATGTGCAAATTTTCATTTTACTAAAAATAAATGGAATAGTGGTGGAGAATTGGGCTCTTATAATAGGGCCGGGAAAGGGTTAAAATCGTTCTTAAGACTGAAACAGGCACAACATCCCGTCCCCGGCCGTTAATTTATCAATGTGAAAAGGTAAACCCATATTATAATCAATGATAAATTTTTGGCAATGCCGGGAATCGAACCCGGGATCCTTAGCTTTGTAGGCAGACACTCTACTGGCTGAGCTAAATTAAGTTCTAATATTTTGTTAGTTGTTTTATACTTGAAACAACATTGAGCTTCTTTTTTTACTGCACAAATATTTGTAATATTTCATTCTCATTTGATAAATCAAGTTACTATCACAATGTGCAATTGTGTTACTCAAGATTTTTAAATATTAATATTAATTTGTAATGTTAATTGTATATAACAGCTCCAAATGGCATTACAGTAGAGTCTTGATTATCCGACCTAAATGGGACCAACAGGTGGTCAGATAACCGAAGTTCCGAAGAGGAACTGGAATGAAACTAATCAAAATTAAATGGACGTGCAGAATAGATATGAAATAAGGATTAGTAATTACTTCAAAGTATAAATTATGAAATAAATTACAATACTTTTATTTTATTCATGTAAACATAACAAAGGATTTGAAATTGATTAAATGCAACTTCTTTTTAGCGCACCTTATTATCCTATCGGGTTATACACATATGTACTAATTATGCTAATGATTTTAGGGATGGATAAGATTATACATAGAGGAAGTGTACCCACATTTGTGTGGAGGGAGAATGGAAAATCATCATGGGAGAAACACCCTCAGTACACCCAACCGAGATTTGAACCTCGATCTCCCCATCATCAGCAGTCTAGTCCACTGTGAGAGTGATGCCTTTAACCATGTGGCCACCGAAGCAGGTCAAATTCTATTATATACTATATTATGCCAAACGCAAAAGTCACTGTTTAAAAAATTGCTGGTTGAAATTTGTTTCCCAACTTTGCTTCTCTTTCTCACACCAATAGTATGTTATATTATAAAAACGATAAAACAGAATGTCGGATAATCAAGACTACTGTTATTGAAAATAAATTGAGTATTTTATTTGTCAATATTTTTTACTGTCAAAGCCAAGTCAAAGTTTTGAAAGTTTACAGACTCCTATTTTTTATAAGTACACTTTAGTGCCAATGGATCTTATCTACTAGTAATTAAACTATCTAACATAGGAAACAAAGGGTTTAAAAAAATAATGTGGAAAAAGACACCTAATACATCCAGTCAAGGTTCGAGTCCTGACCTACTGATCAGTGTCGCATTCTTTAGTTAGTGCACACCTCTTATTATTAACTAATAATCAGATCTTTTCAAGGAAAACTTCTTTTTCACTTTTTGAGGTATTTTGTCGTATTAGTTTGCTGGTAAAGACAGGAAATGTAGGTAGAAACATATAAACAGGGAGAAATACAAAATGGTTTTTACAATGAAAAGATTAACACAGTTCACACTTCATAATATTGCCACCGGACAAAAAAGGTAATGATTGCCTCGTGAATAAAATCAATTTAAAGTGAAATGTAACGTGTGAACTGTGTTATTCTTTTCATTGTAAAAGTCATAATGTGTTTGTTCCCTTTTATATGTTTTCTATCCACATTCCTTGTAGCTTCTATAACAATCATGTGGCTTCCCAACGCTTACTTACTTTTATATGTTTTCTATCCACATTCCTTGTACCTTCTATAACAATCACGTGGCTTCCCAACGCTTACTTACTTTTATATGTTTTCTATCCACATTCCCTGTACCTTCTATAACAATCACGTGGCTTCCCAACGCTTACTTACTTTTATATGTTTTCTATCCACATTCCCTGTACCTTCTATAACAATCACGTGGCTTCCCAACGCTTACTTACTTTTATATGTTTTCTATCCACATTCCCTGTACCTTCTATAACAATCACATGGCTTCCCGACGCTTACTTACTTTTGTACCATAGTCTTTTATCTCAGTTTGGTTTCCCAAATTTAGCATCCTTGCAGCTTCTGTCAAAGATATTTTTTCGTACGCTTTCTCAAGACAGCCAGCAATTTCATCGCGGATTGTGTCCAGCAAGATATCCATGAAGAAATTATAGCTCTCGGCTGGTACATTTCCTTTGGCTAAGAAGATCTACGATAAAAATATATTATATTAAAGAAAACAATTAACCTTGATGCAAAATTAAAACTATTAGGCCCAAGACCTAAGCATATACAATTATTTAGCAGAAACTAACATAAACTTAAAATAAGTTTAAGGTAGAAATTGACCACTTATTAGCAAACATTAAAATATTATAGATTCACACACAAAATAATTTAGAAATATTTTTATTTTGTTAGATCTTGTAAACTTCATGAAGTTAAATTAGCTAAGCCTCCTTTATAAACTTTATCTTGTTGCTGATGGAAAAAGGGCTTAAGGTTTCTCGTGTCAAAAGATAAGTGTTTTTTGACCAAAATATATAAAATATTGCTCTAGTAGAAATATAAAGTTTAATTTTCTTCACATGCTGATAATAACAGTTGTTGAATATCTGTAATGAACATAAGGGCATTAGATTATACACTTTTTAAATGAAGATAAAAATTTGTCATTAAATTCCAGGACACCCTTGAGAGATATTCAAGAACTGTTGATATCACCCAGTTAAGAAAATTAAATTTTATGTTTTTACCAACGGAATCTTTGATTTATTTTGTTCAAAGAATGTGTTACTAAAAAAACTGCAAAAACAATTATCTTTTCTCGCTTACCCTACACTTTCACCTAAAAGTGTTACTCCAATGGCAGCATGCGACAAAGAAAATTACAGGGGCGCAGAATATGTCCGAAAGAGGTTTGAGGGAAATTAAAGCAGTCCTGGGGAAATTTGGGGCAGGGAAAAGTCCAACAATTTTGTTGACTTTTTAGTACATCCTGGTTCTGACATGGTAGTTTCATTTGTATGAAAAACTAAGGCCAACGACACTCAACACCCGGCACTCAACACCCGGCACTCAACACCCGGCACTATCA
Source organism: Timema bartmani (assembly GCA_902151455.1). Lineage (NCBI taxonomy): Eukaryota > Metazoa > Arthropoda > Insecta > Phasmatodea > Timematidae > Timema > Timema bartmani. The sequence goes on from CABFWB010001210.1 coordinate 149,405, forward strand.
GTATGTGCCATGGTGAGGCAGTGTTGGTGTAGGCACAAAGAGTTGTGGTGTCTAGAGGCTAAGATAATATGTCAGAGTTTTAGATAAGAAGTCAAGAGGTTGAAATAAGGGGCAAAGGAAAAATCTAATAATTCAACATGGCTAATGGCGTGATTGAGTGATGAGTCATCAGTCACATACCTTACCAAGGGTTTTGTTTCAGTATTGATACCGATGATGGGAGGACACAGTAACAGCAAGTGTGAGAGTGAGAGGCGGTAAAGGAGGAATAGTGGTGGAAGGACACAAGATGGAGGTCCTTAGAATACTGACCCGATCACAGGATGGAAAACACTTCCTGATGATGACTAAAATAAATCATAAACAGTAAAAAATAAAATTCAAAGAGTTTATTTCGTCCAGATTATATTGGAGTGTACCTTATTGTAGCTCCCCTCCATGAGATATTGCTCAAGCGACAAAGGGTGTCGGACATAGACGTTGCTCTGGATCTGATCAGCGGGCAACAACTCCAACTCTGTATGAAACTCTGCCACTCTGTTCTGGGAGAGCAGGAACAGGAGGTTCAGACCCAGTAGTTGGTACTTGTACGCACTTTCTGGGATCTGGTCTCTGCAATTATCAATACCTCAGTGATCATTTCACAATGGGACAGATACACTATATATAGTGTATCTGTCCCATATATATATATACACACATCACAGCCATTACTGTTTCCAGCCTGTGGCTCGAATCAGTTTTTTTATTCAAGCCATATATTTTCCACTACCGGCTTGGTAGGCCTGAACTTCATTTACCTTGTAAGCTAACTTAAATACTAGGACAGACACAACATCCAGCCCCCCGGGAGTTAATTCATCACTGTGAAAGGTTAAACCCACATTTCACCAATTAATGATAAATTTTTCGGCCATGGCGGGAAGCAAACCCGGGACCCTTAGCTCAATATACAGACAGGCTACCGACTGAGCTAGGGTGTTGGATACCATATATATAATATATTAAATGATAATGACAAGAGATCACATTTTAAAAATTTGCTTATAATATATAGAACAACAATTATAGAGTGGTTGCTACAGCTCGAGCCACATTCATTTTAAATTTCAAATAGGGCACCATTTTGTTCAGTTTTTTTTTCCATTTATTAATTGATCACCGTATTTTACTAGCTGTTCAGGTTATATGCATTATATGATAATTACTTAAATAGGGTAGGGATTAGTAAAGAAGCATCTTAGGAGTAATGTACCCTCATTTGTGTGTAAGGAGAGTGAGAAACCATTTAACAATCTCAGTAGACCTGATCAAAATTCAAATCAGGATCTTCATCAACACAATCCAGTCCATTACAAGAGTGACAACTTAAACCATTCAGCCATTGAAACAGGTTTATGGACCTATTAAAACCTATCGCTGCAAGGCAAATATAATTTAAGCTATCACAAGTTTTGTAACTTACTTGTAATCAAGATAGTAGCATTTCAGCTGAGCCATGTATCTTTCAAATGATGGGATATTTTTAACCGCTATGCTCCATTGAGCACCGATTTCAAGAATATCTCCTACAAAACAAATTCAATTAAAACATCAGCTGGTGTAGGGAGTATTTAATTTCAGGAAGGAGGTTGTTCAAAATTGTAATTTTATGACAATGTTAAGTCTTATTTTTTAACCCTAAGAAATAAGAACATTGTTACTTTATACAGTAGTTGTGGAAGTTTATTTTTGTGAGAGGGGTAGGAGTGATGGGGTATACAAGTAACAAAAAGGTTTTTTTAGGTTCTTTAGCTACCTTCTTTTCCTCCAGTTATTATAAAATGGATGCACTTAGAATCTATCTGTAGAGATCCTCACTTGGAGAATTTTTGAAAATTATAATCTTTTAAAAGATATTTAGAATTGTAATATCCCTTACATTTTTTTAAAATTTGGATACTCCTGAGGCTATTTTGTGTATTCCCCTTCAACCAACACCAAGAATTTAAATACTTAGATAGACTTAGACTACTTGATAAAAATACAGATAAATTATTGTATGAGATCAAACCAGAGTTCCCCGGACAAATTTTTTTATGAACAAAGAGGGGAATAAGAGGACAAAGACGGAGAATACTTTCATAAAATAGCAGTAAAAATCTTGTTTGGTTGAAGTGTGGGTCGATATATTAAATCAGATCATTTTGGCTATCTATAGTTCTGATTTTTTATATATAAAAAAGAAAAACTTTGTCCTACGAAGTTTGTACTTACTTGCAATCAACAGTTCCTGCTGAGATGCGGTTGCATTTGATGTGGGCAAGAACATCAGCTGAGTAAGGCCAACCTAAATTAAAAGATGAATTCTTAGCAAATAAACAAAAATATTCACCAAAACTGATTCAGTGTTTAAGACTGCTAGTATATTTATAAGTAGGCTTTAGTAAACTAGCTTGTTATCTTATTAAATGTGAGTGAATTGTTTGGCGGAAGAGTAAACACACCTTCTTTTGGAAAAAGATTTTATGACAAAAAAATAATACTCCGTGGAGAACGTTTACACTTTTTTTTTAAACTATATATTTAAAAAAAATCACATCAGTGTTAATAATTTATATTACCTACTTAGGACACAACAATCGTTAGAATATGTATTTTTAGACTGCGTCTTACTACCCTTTTGGACTGTACCCATTAAAATATGTTAAAATGTTTGCAAAAAATTAATTAATTTCAAATACATTACCTATTAAATGGTCTCTTATCAGATTCTCAAACTATATTTCTAAAAAAAAAATTAGATTGGGGTGTTATTAATTAGGCCTACATAAGACAAATAAACACTTCTACTATTAAAAGATTTTGAATGGATGGTTAGATAATTTATTTTCTTTTTTTTTCAAAGAGGATTAAAATGTCCCAATAAGATTCATAGCCTCTTGATTGGTACTTCTTGCCACAAGAGGCATGATCCATGACATCTTTGCACAGTTTGGTTAAGCTTGGTTGATTTAATATATGTTATAAACACATTGAGTTTGTTACAGGAAATGCAAGATGTTTAAGGAGTGGTTAATGTAGAATTTTGCGTCTCACAATACCCTGTGAAATAGACGTAGATGAGTCAAGCAAATATTTTTTTTAAATCAATAATTAAATAGCCTTAGTAGGCCCTACATTTAGACAGCTGACTTTTGTTTTATGTCTATTAACAATTATTTTATAACAGTGTTTAGTAAAAGTAATAAAAAATAAGCTTTTTTTTAAAGAAAGAGTAAACTTTCTTGATCCATAACACTATTAAAACAAAGTTATTAAGCTTACATAGTCCTATTAATATTTTAATTACTTACTCTCTGGCATTAGGAACTTTAAAGTTAATTGCTGTACTCATAAAAGTATGTTACTAATCACTATCTTGAGCTAGTTCTATTCAGTCCACCTCATTACACTCTATCCCTATCTTGAGCTAGTTCTATCCAGTCCACATCATTACATCCTATCCCGAGCTAGTTCTATTCAGTCCACTTCATTACACCCTATCCTTATCTTGAGCTGGTTCTATTCAGTCCACCTCACTACACCCTATCCATATCTTGAGTTAGTTCTATTCAGTCCACCTCATTACACCCTATCCCTATCTTGAGCTAGTTCTATTCAGTCCACCTCATTACACCCTATCCCTATTTTGAGCTAGTTCTACCCAGTCCACCTCATTACATCCTATCCCAAGCTAGTTCTATTCAGTCCACTTCATTACACCCTATCCATATCTTGAGTTAGTTCTATTCAGTCCACCTCATTACACCCTATCCCTATCTTGAGCTAGTTCTACCCAGTCCACCTCATTACATCCTATCCCGAGCTAGTTCTATTCAGTCCACTTCATTACACCCTATCCCTATCTTGAGCTGGTTCTATCCAATCCACTTCATTACACCCTATCTCTTTCACCATTCTAGTGTCTAGAACTTCTCAATGGGTTTACCAGTCAATACACTGAATACAGTTTTAGATTCTCTCATTCGCTCTGCATGTCCTGTCCACTGTAATCTACGAAACTTGAATATAGTAACAATGTCTTGTTATGCGTACAGGTTATGTAACCTCCGCCCACTTCCCAGTAGCCTCATCTCTTTTTGGACTAAATATCTTCCTAGGCACCTTGTTTTCTAACAACCTAAATTTGTTTTTGTCTTGTAAGTCAAAGAGACCACATTTCACAACCATAAAGAATGACAATAACTTAATGAACGAGTAATAGCTCATGCATTTCACAACTGAATTCTTTTCCTAATTTACATTGTTATTGCTAGTTAAAATAATTATTGTTATTATTGTTCCTAATTATTTAAACTCATTAATCCTGTCAAATGATATGTTGTTCCCAGAGATCTCTAAATTATTGTCCCAAATCTGTGTGATCACATACTTAAGTCTCCTAAGTGTTCATTTCTAAACCTATTTCCTTAGTAGCCTCTAGTAAAATTTCAGCATTTCTTGCGACACTTTCCTTACTATTTCCCAACAAATCTAAATCGTCTGCTTATCCTAATAGCCTCAAAGTACTGTTTAATGTCAACCCTCTACTCTCTTGCGTTACCCTAATAGCATAATCTAGGGCTAAATTAAAAAGTAATGAGGAAAGTGCATCTCCTTGATTCAACCCATTATGTATTTCAAAAGTAGCTGATAAATTACATCCAACCTGTACCCTGCCACACGTATCAGTCAAACATAGACCTACCTCAATTAGCTTGACAAGTTTTTGGGCATCCCAAACTTCAATAAAATTCCATATAATTTATTTCCTTCATCGTTAATATTTTAATTGGATAGGAAAATTATTTTTCAAATAGCAATTCAAATAAAATACCATCTTTGCATTTAGCCTATATTTCAACATAATAATATTCTTGACAACTTACAAAAAAAAAGGCCCCAGAAACTTAGCTAAGGCTGTATCTGAATAGTCTCAAGGATAGGACTCTCGGAAGAGTATTTGAGTTAATTATTATTTAGCACCGCGTCTAACCATCCGTTCAGGTTATACGCTTAAGTACTAATCATGCTAATGGGTTAGGAATAGGGAAGGTTGAATTTAGAGGAAGTGAACCTGCATTTGCGTGGAGGGAGAGGCGAAAACCATCTAGGGAAAACCACCACCAGTTCACCTGACTGAGATCCGAACCTCGATATTCCCATTCTCAGCAGTATGGATCAACACGATACCAGTGCGTTAACTAACTACGCCATTGAGGTGGGTACTTGGGTTATAGACTTGATGAATTGACACTTCCCACACACTTCCTATTGGACTGCATCAGACACTTCAAACGCAATGAGCCTTGCTATATCCTATAGAATCGCAGTTTTACTACGTCTATGAATGATCTTAGGATTAGAAACTACCATACATCAAACACCATCAGATCTGAAGAAAATAAATAGCCTTAGGTCTTTAATATTGCCACCATTTTATTGTTTGCATCGACTATTTTCTAATTGTTTTACAAAAATTTAAAAAAAATCTACCTACTTTTGGAGATAATAAGTGATAGGTGTAGATATATTAATCAACTTTTCAAAATAACCAAATTCTTAATAGGCCTAATAAAACGTGTCTGCTTAAGCAACAGGTTATAATTAAACCTTGTGAGCTACATAAAAGTTCTGAACTCTTATTGGACAAAAAGAGAACAATGAAACAGTTGCCAGTCAAACATCATACCAAGGACGTTTCAACAATGTATTGCTTCCCTTCTTGGACCCAAGGGCATGTGAGAGGTGCATTGGCATACTTGGGCTGTATCCGAATAGTCAAGTACACTTGACTTGATAAATTTTACACTTTACACGCACTTGAGATCGATGACTGCAACAGACTTTTCGAACGGCAAACTACCCTTTACACACCCTTGAGTCCACAGTGCTGCTTCCTACCAGGGATCTTAGAAACTATTTTAAATGCCATCTATCAGCAGGGAATGTAAATGAATACAATGTTTTAATATCCATTCCCGCTTCTTTTCACTAGACATTTCCAACACCACACAAAAACACTAGAGCAAAAGCAGTACCAGTATAGTTAAAATACTTTATCACAGATAACAGATCATACATCACAGATCACATTACTATAGCAGACAAAAAATTAAACAGTTGCCAGTCAAACTCCACACCGACAGCGTGTAAAGGGTAACTTGGCATCACCCTTGGTCGCAAGGGCTTGTCAGGGGTGCATCGGCACACTTCGTGACTATTCGGATGGTTCTACACTTGATCACGTGATTGCCAATTACAACTATCGAGTGAACGTCAAGGGTCGACAACGCGTGAAGTAGACTATTCGGATACAGCCTTATTGATAATTCGGACAGATGTACACTTGGCCACGTGATTACCGCTGCAAATGGCTAGGTTTCATATCAAGGAGACAGTGAATAACTAGAGAATTTGGATACAGCCTAAATGTATAATAGCACTCGCAATGCAATCAACTTTTAACTGTGTTAGTCATGGAAGATTAAGTGTTGTTAGGTTTAGGTTAGTTAATAATTCATCCCATAAAGGCCTTATCGAATATTTTTATATCATTTTAAATTAAAATGTATAGCCTAGTTTCTGAAGTGTCTTAATATTGATACGGCGGGTGTTTTGATGTGTTTAATGTGATTAATAATGCTGTTTTTTGGTCATACACTCTTTTTTACAAATAAGAGTGTTTGTGCTGTTTAAATAATTATTTTTAATGTTGTTTGATGTCAAAACTAAACAAAATTGTTTTTTATTTATTATAAGAAATAACAGGTTAGGGTTCAATGACAAAACAAGAACTATATAATATTTTAAATATTTTATTTGAACTATAATGCAAATTATTTGCTATACTTACCTTTAATTTAGCAAGCAAATCACCACATTTTTCCAACTTAGGTGGTTTCTTAGTCCATTCGTTTCTTAAATGTTGATACAATGAAGCCACATCTTTCAAAGCCGCCATGTTAATAACCAAAGAAAACTCATATATACATTATACAATATGATGGCATCATATTATCAAATGCCGACAGAGATTTGGTTAAGCTTCCAACCGCACTAGCGTATACGAGATTTCTCAGCTAAGGTTTTATACTAAAAGTAACGACTTTAGACAACAATGTCATGGAACATACCGCTAAGGACGGGCTGTAATCAGTGATCTGTATATTATACTGGATGGACATAGCTGTGTTTTGTATGGGTGTAGGAGAGAAAAAATACCCGAAGGTTTCCTTCTCTCTTACACCATGGTATGCAGACGACAGCTCGGAAATTTCAGCCACAGATGTCCATCCAGTTGTATTATATTTTAGGTTTTAATTTGACATATTCTCAACTATTTTGATGAATTATACATACTTTCTTAGATATTACATAAAATTACATATTTTGAGTGTTTTTGTTGTATTATTTTTATGTCTTTCCTGGGGAAAATACTTTTAAGTAATGTGTTACTTATTTCCATGCAAACTATACTTTCATAAAGAAAGGATGGCATTGAGCAAATTCCAACTCAGGAACGCTGGCTCGTCAGAGAGGATTATAGTTGCCATACATAACATATCTTTGAATTTTACATTTATTGTGCTGTGGAGAGGATAGAATGCAGCGTTGACTGATAGTGGCCTAAGAAGAACGTCTAGCGCGCAGCGTGTTAGTTTGTAAACACAACTCGACGAGTTGTAAAAACAATCATTCTTGGATCTGATTAGTATATTTTCCCGTTGTTCTTTGGTCAAGAGAAAAAACATGTAAAGTGATAAGGCAAATAATTTTTTTTTTATGAAAACGGAACCCAAAATCAACCAAGGAAATGTAATTTGAAGTCTGTCACAATAATATGGCGTGTAGGTTGGTCTTTTGAAAAGCAAAAAAAGACCAACCAAGTCTATAGGATTAGTTTTATTAATATCAGCTAGTGGTCAAACGTTCATTTGTTTCCATAGCACCGGCAACAGTGGAGTATGAAAACTCAATGTTATATATTTTAACTGATTTTGCTACATATTATGTACATATTTTGTAGGTTAATACTACTTACTAATAATACTTATGAACCATAAATTCAATGTGCACTGAGTGATGAAATAAAATTACTTAAACAAACGACAAGATTATATTGTTAATTTTACAAGTAATAACTTAATATTAAGTTTAGGAGTGCAAACTAAGTTAGTTACTTTTTTTTGTGTGGTCTGTTAATTAAATTATATATATATATATATAAAATTATATCTTTGAGTTAAATTTTACAATGAGCTAAGGTGAGGTGGAGGAGACCTAAATTAAATGTTCTATTTATGTAGTTTTTTTTAACAAAATATCTTAAAGGCTCAAATAAAAAAAAACTACTTCAGTAAAAATGTTTAATTTTATACATAGTAGTAATCTCAACATTTCTTGAATTTTCATCAAAAGCATCACAATATTTAAATAGAAAATTTTTATCTTGATTTAAAAACTGATCAAATGCTGTAATGCTTATGAGAGTCATTCAAGAATTGTTCAGATTACTTACTTTCTAAGCAATTTCAAAGCAATAATTTATTTTTATTTTGGACAGCTCTGAAAAGTTACTAGACCAAATTATGTATCCCTACGCCGAACCATATGATCTGCAAAAATATGTGTTTAGCAGCTGTCACTTCTGACAGTCAAAATTTAGGTATATCCCTAAATGTTGACTGTCAGAAGTCAGCTGGAAGCTGTTAGTCTGCACCAAAGAAGCCATGGGGCTACTGATACATTGTACAAGGACCCTCTAAAGATGACGAGAAACCATAGAATATAATAAAGCTCACACGACTTTTAAAAAAAGACTGACATGGCGAACTTAAAATAAATAAAAGTGGGGGTGTTAGCAGGTGCTATTACTGTGAATAAAAATAAATAATGTTGTAAGAATTACCATAATATGGACCTAACTTCTCGCATTTCCTTTCACCTCACCTTGTGAGATGTGTGTATTTTGACCATATTCACACACTTTGTGTGAATGCGAGAAATTGGTATGGGTTATTTAGTTTAGTAGTAGATTAATTTTACAGTAAATTTTTGTCTAGATTTTACTTATTTGATGTTTTATGTGAAATTATTAGGGGTGTGGAAGCTTCGAAACTAATACCAGACTCGACTTTGCTTCGAAAAAAATCTTACTTTGACAATTACAAATCTTCACCAATAATGGTCACTTGTTGCCATTCTGAGCTGTTATGTACAGTACAAGACAATATTCATGTAGGCAAAATCTTTAAGTAATTGAATTTTAAACCACTATGGTAGCCGCATGGTTTAAGGCTCTACTCTCGCAGTAGACTAAGACAGCTGATGATGGGGAGACAAGTTCGAATCTCGTTTGGGTGTACTGAGGGTGGTTTAAAAAAAATTGTTTTCCACTCTTCCTCCATGAAAATGCAGGTACATTTCCTATTAAAAATAACCTTCCTCATTCCTAAAACCATTAGCGTAATTATAATATAAACATATAACCCAAATTGCTAGTAAGATGCAGCGCTAAAAATAAATTATAAGTTGATTCATCATAATTAAACTAAATATTGGAAACAATTGGGCAGTAAAACATTATCTAAGTAATTTTAGTTGAATAAGGTTATAAAAGTAACTAAATTATATTTTCTCAAGCATAAAACACCTACCAAAAAATATTTTAACTTCGAGAATATTTTATAATATATATTTGACTTGTGTTCACTTTGAATTGAAAAAATCTACTACACAGACTCCTAGAAATTATGTATGAAGAATTAAAGCTTAAAAAGATGGCCAATCCTTTAAGTTCTTGCTAATTTTCATGAGATAGTATTGGCGATGTTCATTAATGAGTGTATACACTGGAATACTATTTAAAGATATAAAAACAAACAAAAATGCTACAAAAAAAAGTTTATTATTTTTATTTTCAACTGTTTGTTTTACTCTAAAGATAGCAGAGGAGTCTTCACAAATATATGTTAAAATAGTTTGTTTTTATGAGATTTCACCATAAAATAGTTATAAACAATAGCCTAAAACAAAAATTTGAATGTGTTAATACAATACAGTAAGAAGTGTAGAAAAAATTAGCCTGTGTACTTTAAGAAAACGTTTCACCCCTTGAATAATAGGTAACTTAGATTGCTGAATAGTTCAAACAACATAACCTATCTGTATTTTTCATTAGATTACAGTGAAATTGAGATTATAGAAATAATTTGCCACATAGAATATTTACAACTAGGCCTGTATATAAAATAAGTTTTAAAATCATTAAAATTATTTCTATTGTCTCAATTTTGTGTCACTAACATCTAGTGAAGAACAGGGATACCACACTTCATTGTGATCAATGTTCAGTTTTAATTTAATGATTATTCAAACGATCAAGTTAACTATGTGCATCACAAGCTCTTAAGTAATATATACATTTAAAAAATAAAAAACACTTTTCCAATATGAAAATATATACAATAAAGAGTTATCACTGGTTTAAAGGTAAACTATCACTTAAAAGACTCAAACAAATTGTTCTGTGCTATTGGCTGACAGATCTAATAGCCTCCATGCAGCCCTGGGGTTAAGTTCCGTCGGATCCCTACAAAGAACCCATACATAGTTTACTCGCAAAACCTTTTCGGGATCACCTTCCACTACATTGTTTTTAGCGTCACGTAAACAAACAATCTGCTGCGAAGTAAAACTAATAATAAGTACAGGACCTTGATCCATTACTTTGCCCATCGCTAAATCTACATTATCAACGTCGAGGACTTTGGAATCAAAACGATAACCTATAGCCCGAGCCTTTCGTATTGGTGTGGAAAATATGTTGTAAGGACCTTCATGACACCAATCCCTAAGTATGTCAAGGTCACCTCGTATCATCGCTTCAAGTATATTAGGGATAATGTCTGTCTCACAATCCCTTAGGAATTTAATTTTGTCGAAACTAGGATCCACTTTGCAAATTTCTGTCAACGTTTCTGAAAGTTCTGTCTTTTGAAACAGACCGCCCATTACGTCTGACACTTTATCAGTGAGAAGTCTAGAGGCGCGGATTAGAGGGTTGTCACTTTCATCATATTGGATTTTCCAGTCTAGTACTTTGTTCACATAAGCGTTGTTGTCCTTGAAATTCTGCCAACTTTGGTAAAACCTGGAATAAAAAAAAAGTCATAATGATATGTATGGTAATGTATATCTCAATGTTAAGAACTTTTTAGTGTGTTGGATTTCAAATTCAACGAGCCATTAAAAACTTTTAAAATCGACACCAGTGTGTTTTTAAAGGGAAAAAAAGGGCAATATTAAAATTTTTAAAACAGGAAACTTTCAGTCAACATTCACCAACGCACTGACATCTTCATAAAAATTTGTATTTCGTGCGTTTTACTCTGACATGTTTACTCTAATGATGGAGTAATAATAGACGTGGTGATAAAAAAAAAACACTAGCATTGTTTTTATTCGTGTTTTACAGACGATTAACATTAATAAAATTCTTTGAAAGTGAATTTGAACAACTTTTCCCTTACTTGAAACTTAAGATTCAAACACTAGCTTTAAGAACAGAGTCAGTAGCCACATGGTCTAAGGTGTCACTCTCACAAGAGACTAGACTGGCAATGATGGGGAGATTGGGGTTCTAATCTCGGATGGGTGTATTGAAAGTGGTTTTTTTCTAAATGATTTTCCACTTTCTCTCCACATAAATGTGGGTACACTTACTCTAAATCCAACCTACCTAATCCCTAATACATTAATGTAATTAATACATAGGTGTATAACCCGAACAGGTAGTAAGAAGCGGTGCTAAAAAAAAACACTGACTTTGAATCCTTGTGAAGTTCCAGGCCTGTAGCCTCTTGGTTAGGCTCCACAGCCTTCTCGTCAGAAAACTCTGGCACTTCCTTGCGCTTTCTGAGTTTGGCCGGTGCTCGGTACACCAGCGCGTGCATACCACTCTCATCCAGCTCTTTCTTTACCGCCTGAGCCGTCTGGGACATTGTCTTGTAAGCACCAGACTTGCCAAACTGCTGCCCTTTCTCCGAGATGGTTTCTGCGGCTCCGCGCGCTGACTTGCCTATCTCCTCCGTTATTTGGCCTGTAATTTAAGGTACCATTAATTAATATAATGAGAAAATCCCAAGCATGAAAAATAGATTGAAATTAGTCTAAATCAATTTTTCCAATTTAAAGCAAACTCAGATTGAATATATGAATTCTCAAAGCTAGATCGAAGAATATTTCTTGTTACTTGTTTTATGCTTGAAAAACTATTAGATTGTGCTTATTTATAATTAAGTTACAATAAAATCTTTTAGGCAAACTTTTATTGTACAATATTTTTGTAATATAGGCCAATAAATCCAATTATCACAATATGCGATTCAATTATTCCAGACCCGCTTCGGTGGCCGCATGGTTCAAGGCACTACTATCACAAAAGACTGACTGCCGATGACGGGGAGATCTTAGTTTGATCTCAGTCAGGTGTACTAAGAGTGGTTTTTCCTAAATGGTTTCTCACTCTCTCTCCACGTAAATGTGGGTAAACTTCCTTTAAATTCAACCTTCCTCAAACCTAACCCATTAAAATAATTCATGGTGGCTACAAAACATATTTTACAAAATTCCCTGACTTTTCCAGGTTTTCCAAAAAAAAATTTTCAATTTTCCCTGACTACTTTTTTCCAGTTTTAATGGTGGATGATAACTTTTGTTTTATTTATTATTGATCACATATTAAAAAAAGTTTGTATCTACTAAACATAAAAAGTTTTATCAGTTATTTAAAAAATTAAAATCTTATTTTATTTAGGTATTTCCACAGATCTATCTGATTGCCAAACCCTTCCTTCACCCTCTGACAAGACGTGTATTAATCACAACTTGTGAATGTGTGGAATGCCAGGCCTCCACCGTGGTTCGGATCCCACGTTAAACTGTAGGTCCTCCATTTCATCTCACAACCACTCTACCATTACACATTAGCGTAAGTGCGTACAACCCGAACGGGTAGTAAGACGCGGTGCTAATAAACTAAACTAATTTTTTTTTAGGTATTATTAACTTTTATTTTAGTGTTTAGTTGCGAAATTAATGGGATATTTTAGATATATTTTTTAATTCCCTGACTTTTACTTATTTTTAGTTAAATTCCCTGACATTTCCCTGTTTTCCCTGTCATCCAAAAATTCCCTGACTTTTCCAGGTTTTCCCTGTTTTCCCTGTCTGTAGCCACCATGTAATTTGTATACAAGCATATAAACCAAATGGGTATAAAGACGTGGTGAAAAAAAAAAAACTCGGCATGGAAATAAAGGAACATAAATGGTATATTTTAGCCCTCAATATTTTGATAGACAAAGCTTCCTAATCGTTGAAGCAGGAATTAATTTTTGGAGCTAAGTTGAACCTGATATTTAAAAAAAATACAAATCAAAGTTTTTGAAGTGATACTACTAGTTTTCAACCTCAGAGATACAACCACCTTATATTTTAATCTAGTAATGTTTTTAAGTTGTTTTTACTTAATACTCTTTTGTCTTGATACCTAGTTTTTTAAGAGTTAAAAGCAAAGTAATTAAGTAGTCTTGTTAAAGTAATTTACCATAGTCACATATGCAGCAGAACATGGACATTGAATGTAAGCGAGATTAGAAAAGTGGAGGCCATGGGAATTAAATTTGTGCAGAGCATGTTAGCTGTCACAAGGAGAAACAAGCTTAGGAGTGAAGTTATCCAGGAAAGAGTGGGGGTACAAGGAGTACATGAGATAGTAGAGGAAGCAAGACTGAGATGGTATGGGCATGTAATGAGGATGGAAAAAAGAGAGGATGCCGAAGAAAATATTGGAGATGAAAGGAGAAAAACCACCAAGAGAGACCAAGAAAGAGATGGGAGTAGATAACAGAAAATGTGCAAGTGAGAGTAGAAGAATGGTGGAAGGATAAAGGAAGATCTCGGCATTTTACTACATTCACTCGGCCACAGGTTGTTAATGTTGATGATGTTTAAGTAATTGTTACGTACCGGCCTTTTTAGCAATGTCTGATTTGCTTGCTTCTTCAATGGCTTCTTGCACTTTATCTTTGATGGTACCAAATTTCTCTTTTAAAACCTCCGAACCTTTGGATGCTTCAGACTCTACTACCTCAAATTTCTGTCTGAAAAACATTATGGCTTAGTTTAAAACAAAATAATTTTTCTTTACAAAATGTAGGCATACTGAATAAAAAAGTGCCTGGTTTAAATTAGTTTGCATTTTTTAAGAGTATGGAAAGAATATTAAATTTAAATTAAATATATCAATAATGAATGGTTAGTAAGATGTGGTGCTAAAAATAAATACAAAAATATTGAAATAAATAGCAACAATTTTTCACCTTCACAAAAAAAAATTTTTAATTTATGTTTATAAATGAGTTTTGAGATGAATTTTGGTGTCAAACTTAAATAAAAAGCGTGTTTGGCCTAATATCTGTGCCAAAAGGGGTTTATTTTGAATTCAGGAACCACTAATAAAACATGATGAAATTGGTGATCCCCTTCAATATGTATTCGTCAACTGAAAAAATTAATCACCTTGCTTTTTTTAGAGCATCCGACTGTTCTAATTTATTAGCCTCCTCCCTAAATTTTTTCAAGTTTTCCTTCATCTCTTTATTCTTCGTCATGTCTTGTTTGATATTCTCCACCAGCTGGGAGAAAAAGTTTGGTCTTCGCGCAGGACTAGAATACATTCGAACCTTTGCAAAAGAAAAGTATATAAATGCACATAAATATTAAACAGACTACAGCTAAGCAAATAGACACAGTAACACAGTTTTCTTCTTATCAAGACAAAGTGATGTGCAATTTTTCTACATAAATTATACTCAATCTCTTGGGTAAGACACATAAATTAAATGTAGTTCATTATTAATGATATTTATAAACCTACATAAATTTAAGTTAGGCCTATAGCAATCATAATTAGCTACTAGGCTAGTTTGAATGTAATGTAGTTATATTTGAATCATATAAGTTAATGACAACTAACTTAACAATAAATCACCAGACAGGTTTGTTTCAGAGGTTTATACACTTTACTCCGCCTTAGAAAGAAATGGTTTAATTCCGATCAGGTTCCTTGCTTGTGAATTCTCACTCTTTCTTAGGTAACTTATGGTGTGTTCTCTTAGAACACTCTTCTCATCCTATTTTCTTTTGGATTTTCTAACCATATAAGTAATATTCCAACATAGTAAAACAGCTGCAAAGAACAATTTTGATTCCGAGCTAGACAATTTAGCTACCATTAGATTTGCTCCAATCAGCCTAGTAGGCCTATATAGGCCTACTATAGTGTGTCTAACAAATTCAAGACATCTTTCTGGTTGACATTGTAATCCAGAGTGTGATGATGGCTTAAAGTTGTTAATTACCAAGGTATTAAAAACGGTAGACTGTGTTTTAAAAAATACCCAAGATGACAGATAGTATTTATTTAAATATGGGTAGTTCTGGTGTCCCCTTTCCTTCCTAACTATATAAAAAAAATCTTAACAGCGTCAGCGAGTTATATTGACCAAGTGGCCGCTGAATGTTAGCAAAGATAGTGCCAACATTTGCAAATAGAAGGTGTCATGTGGTCAGCACAACAACCCCTCTGGCCATTAATCTCAGTTATATAGAACATAGCTGCTACTTATTTATTCAAGTAGCTCCTCAAATGTCCCCACAAGGCTTGAGTTGACCCCATTTCAGACCCACTCTTTCTCTATGGTTTTAATTCACTTGTAATTCTAGCTGAATACATTTAATCCGATCCAGTGGAAAAAAATTAAGCGAGATCTAAAATGAAACAGATTTAAGGTTTTTTGAAGATTTATTTCTAATATTCTAATTTCCCTTTTGTATTTTAATTTATGTTTAATTAAAGGGTCTAGGTGGTTTTCATTACTGGTATTTTTATACTTAAGTTACATTTTAATGAATATACCTATTTAAGTAGCTCCAACAGGAATAATTCTACAAAGATAGGTAAGGCCTAGTTTAAATTACCTCTTTTATTTCAGACTTTTGATAAAGACTGTAATAAGCTTGACTCATGTATAAGTTTAGAGAAATAAATTGACCAGCTTAAATACAGCCATAATTTTAAATTGTTGACACTCATAAATGTAAATTTCAGAACTTAATAATGAGCTCTAGTTACATAAATATTTTGACTGCCTTCAAGTAAATAACACAAAACTTACATTTTCATTGTATTTGACTAGGACAATGGGTGGATATTTTATACAATGTTGCCTTGAGAAGTAGTATGTGATATTTCTTGGAGATGCTCCTGATCTAAAATTTATTCTTGTGTTCAACTGAAAATAAATACCATACAATTTTACAATAATTACATAAATAACTAAATTTGAAAAAAAATACAGTGATTTATCACTTGATTACTGTCTTAGTTAGCTCCTATTAAATTGTGTAGATTGTAGGCTACATTTTTTGTTTGTGAGTTTTATAGTATACAGTAGATTTAAAAAAATACAAAATATGATTTACAAAATCAATTTTAGAAAAGTTTATGTCTTTTTGAACTATTGATATCTATAATGGTTTTAATATAAATTACTAATATAACTTTATACGCAGCTTAACACAGTTGCTAAATTGGGGAGTGAATAGAAAAAAAGGCAATGGGGCATATTGATATACAGTAGGCCTAATTAATTTGAAAATAACATAAAATATATACCGTATTATACATTTTCAAAAAAAGGTAAACATTTTATTAAAACTGACAGTTCAGTAAGCAAAATTAAACAACATTTGCATGGAGGGAGAGTAGAAAACCATTTTGAAAAAAAAAATCTCAGTACATCGACTAAGATTCGAACTCCGATCTCCCTGGCATTGACAGTCTAGTCTAATGCGAGAGTAGCGCCTTAGACCATGTAATCACCAAAGCAGGTAGTATAATACTGATTTAATGTTCTGTGGAGATAGTAGTTTCACAAGCATTAATAAATATTTCATCATATTAATCCACTTTCTTCTATGCTAATATGCCTATAGGCCTAGTCTGTAGTTTAATAATAGACTAAAAACAGAAACAAAATTGAGTTTTATTCATTAAAGAACACCCAAAAGAAAATACTCGTGTCATAAAACCTAACCTCAAATTTCAATATGGATAGGTTTATAAAATTATCAAGAAAGAATGTACGTCAATGCAAATCAATAAGCATATATTTATTTTTTATTAATTTATACTGAGATAGCAAGCTGTAATACTAATTCTAAGAATTATATTACCATTGTTAAGATCACCGGTATACAATAGAAAATTTAGAAATTGAAATCAGTGCTCTGAACTCATGTGCGTAGATATTGGGAACTAAATTACATAAACAAAAGTTGCTGTAGGTCATCTTATTAGACAATAAAACAAATTAAAACTAAATTTATCTGAAGAAAGATATCTTAACTAAAACTGAATGCGACTTTTACGTCTTTTTAAGCAGATAGATATTTTAAATTATTTTGAGTAGCAGGGCTTTCATCTTATTCACTTTATGATCTAGCCAGAGGCATAGAATCACTATAGTAATGTGAAAAATCAAAGATAAATAACTATAACCGAAACATGGAAGAATTAATAATTTTAAAAATAATATTTTTGTTTTATTAAGAATGGGACGGTGATTAGTTTTATATTTGATTTATTGTTAGTTATATTTTTAAGTGTTGTCAATAATAGATTATATTAATAAAATAATTAACTCAAAAATTAATAATATAACAATAAAAAAATAAAATGTTGTTGTAGTTTAGTTAGCTTATACCACGATGCGTTAGGGGGCGACCAGA
Organism: Timema bartmani; assembly: GCA_902151455.1. Taxonomy (NCBI): domain Eukaryota; kingdom Metazoa; phylum Arthropoda; class Insecta; order Phasmatodea; family Timematidae; genus Timema; species Timema bartmani. Next base: position 167,285 of record CABFWB010001210.1, read on the forward strand.
CTGAGCGAGCGACTAAAATATAAAATAGAACACATTGGTTGTAATGAGAGGTGGCCAGATTGGAGCGAGCGCGCACGCTTGAAAGATAGAACTAGTTCTATTTTTCAATCGCGCAGCTCGACCAGGTACAGTCTAGTTTACAGGCGCTAGGCAATATTATTATATGTTGGTTCATTGAGTGCTAGGAAAACTTCTAATTTTGACATTTTTATTAATTATCAATAGGTTTAGCACACTTGCTACTAACGGCCTGGTTTAATTGGTAAGATCATAAACCATACTTATATGTATATATATATGTATATATATATATATATACATATATATATGTATATATATATATATATACATATATATATGTATATATATGTATATATATATATATATATCTGATATGTTAAAATACTTCAATATTATCAAAGTAGGCCTTTACAAATAAGAATCACCATTAGCGTGGAGAGAGGAGAAGAAAACCACAACAATAAATAACTTGTCAAAAACCACCCTCATTTAACTGAGCCAAGATTCGTAGCCTCCTCGTCAATAATTATCGAGAGCTATCTGCTAATTACGCGCTCGCTCGCTCACACGTTTGTCAGTCTGGCCGAACCCTTAGAAGTGGTGTGGGGTTTTTCTCCTCATTTTATTCTAGTTTATTCTAGTATTATTAATCTAAAATCAAAGGCTTGCTGGGCTCAACCCCATATTAATTAAATTGAGTGGAAGGGGAAATACATCTAATAATTTATCGTATTTTAAGAACTTTGTATATTTATAAAGTTCTTTATAAAGATCTTTTAGCTCAAAGACTTTTTAATTAGCTTACAATCGTTACATTTGTGAAAAATATACAAAAATTATCTATCTGTTAGTTTTTATAATAACAAAATTATAAATCATCTTTAGTACAGCTTTGCGATAACAAATAGGAATTTTTTTTTATAACAGCTGAGCAACAACTCAGGACGACAAACCATATAAACTGTAATCTTTTGTATTATTTTGATCTTCTCTTAAATAAATTTAATTTGTAACGTAAACATGTTTTCACAAATTTAACTATATGTGTTAATTTCACTTTCAAGTGTTTGTTAATAACTTTATAATATATATTACCAAGCAACTAGTTTGAAGTCGATTTTTGTAATCTATTTTTAACTGTTCAGGTCATCCATGTCAACGCATGTTGCTGGTGTTGGATTAGGGTTATTTATTATTATTTCACTGTGGATAACTGCAATAATTATTTGTATCGTATCGATCCGGACACAGAAAAAAATAGGATTCATCGCAATTTCAATCGCTACAGTTGTTACCTTAATATTTGTCTTTATTCCCCGAGAAAGTCAAATCCCAGTTAAGGTTGTTTCCAAGGTGAGTCAGAAAATATTTCAGATTAACTCATGTAGCTTATCTTCAAACGTATAAGACGTTTTAAAAATGTTCCCATCTAAATGTGGGCGTAGCATAGTTCAAGCTTCAAGGGTTTATTATTTTAGCTACAATGATTGTAATAAAATAATTAGGGCTATCTTAACATAAAATAAAGGCTTTGTGAAAAGTAACATACCCATTATTGCACATATTACCAAGAATGTGACATAGCTCCTAAGTTGTGTAGTTTTGATATATATATATACACACACACACACACACACACACACACACACACTTCCATTTCACAGTTTATATTCTAAATAATAAAAAGAAGTAGGCATATACCAAGGGTAGTGCTTTTTTTTTATCTTTTATTAAGTTCATTTAAAAAAAAGTATGTGTGGACGAAAGCTAAGAACTGTACCTTTTAGCCAATTTTTTTCTCTAAAAACCCTGAAAATAAATTTATACTATCATAACACTCACAAAAATTGCAGGGAATCCAATGATACCGTATTAAATTCAAGATGATTGAAAAATCTCTAAAATTGCACGGTTTTATGTATAAAAGTGTGAAAATATAATTATTTAAAATAGACTTTACATGAATAATTGTATCATAGGATTTACCATTTCCTTGTAAGTATAATGCTAGTAAGCCTATGACATTTTTAATGATTTGGTAGGGAAATACAGTTTATTATATAAAATGCTTACGCATCATTACCAGATATGTTGTTAAAATTTAATATTGGCTTATTTAAAACAACTTTTTTCTCCCCCCAGGTATATGACACCTTGTTTATCTGGCGGATACTCTTGGTAATTTTACTAGGACTGTCGTCGGTCGCTGCCTTTGGTGTAATTCTGGTCACTCACTTGATGGAACCAAGACATGCTCAGCCGATCAAGCAGTGGCGGTTGTAACTCAACTGAATCACTCTAAAGAGACACTACTTTCTTTTGTAATCATTTAAAGGGAGTGAAACAGTATACCATGGCCTCTACCATATCTCTTGTAAACTTGCTTTCATCATCTCTTAGAAACCTTACATGCTCCTCTAAAACGGGAAACTTTTTTCTTCGCTCTTCGGTAGGTCACATATTAGGGCGCTACATAACTTGTTCACATATTAACAACAAAGTGTTTCAAGTGAACAATAACAATGATTTCGTTGAAAAGGTAATGAACAGTGATGTCCCGGTCATAGTTAACTTTCACGCCGATTGGTGTGACCCGTGCCATATACTTTCACCGAAGCTTAAGGAATTGATCGAACCCTTCACCGATCTTAATTTGGCCATAATAGATGTAGAGAAAAACCCTGAACTGGTTCATACATTTGAAGTAAAAGCGGTTCCAGCTGTTATTGCTGTAAGGAATGGTCTAGTTGTGGACAAATTTATTGGCCTGGTAGATGCTGATATGATTGAAAACCTCGTTAATAAATTGGTAGGAAAACCAAAAGAAAATGTATAGTAGTTTCCAGTTTGATAAATTTTAAATTTTAGATTATACACTATAGGCCTATTATAATTATGTTACCAATCTATTCTTAATATATTACACCATGATATATGTAATTTATTTAAAAAAACAGCTTTCCGCTTTATGCTGGTAACAAACATCAGGGTGCCATGGATCCAAGATAAAAGAGAAGCATCTAAATTGGCTGAGAAAATAAAATATATCAAAAAGCCAGAGAATGTAATGCCGTAATCAAGACATTTTGCAAAATTAAATACTGTATGTTAAAAATCTGATTTGAAATTAAATTCTACAATATCCTACTAATATTATAAATGTGAAAGTTTGTGTGTTTGTGTGTTTGGATTATTGTTACTCAATCATGCCAAAACTGCTGAATGGATTTGAATGAAACTTGGTACATAGGCTAGGTAGAGTATGTCCTGGAATAACATATAGGACTATTCCCAACCTTTTTTTTACATTAATTTTACAATACTAATGTTTAAACTTTTCGTATATTGTTGTTATATGTTGTGATTTTAATTTTACGAGTAAAAATGAATGTGATTATAATTAAAATGTTAAAGTAAAGATAGCATAATACAGAAATATTACTTACAGCTAGAGCTGAGAAAAACGCATTGATATATGAAAAAAATAAAGCTTGATTTATGACTAAAACAGTTTGGTTAAAAAATTAAAAGATTTTATCAATTATTGCGGGCGAAGCCGCGACGGGTAAAAGCTAGTTTTGTAATAAAACATACTAAATGACGATATAATGATGGTTAATATTCTTAATATATCTCTAAGTTTTATTTTTAATCAGTGAACATACAGTACCATTGCCAGTACCATTACTAACATACCAAATTGTTAAAAATATTAAGTAAAAAAAGAGCTACTTTAAGGAACATCTGGTTTACAAATATTACAAGAAAGGTTTTGGACATTTTCAGATCCTCTTTAGCAATGTTTCCTAATTCTATTAGAGATACACAGTAGCCTTCTTACACTACTAACTGAGGTCTAAATAAGGAATGGAGTGGATTTAGGCCTAACAGTTTTTATGTAATATGCACATATTGTATCACATTGGGTAGTGAACAATAAGAAATCGATATTGGCTCTAGAACAGGCGTGGGCAAACTACGGGCCACATGCGGCCCGCATCGTCACTTTGTGCAGCCTGATTGATTTTGGACAGTTGCATACATCCCATTAACGATAACAGTTTGAGTAGTTATTAAACATTTAGGTAGGCTAAGAAGCAACATGCTCCACGATATGTTTAAATTTATTTCCTATGACACATTAGATTTTATCTGCTACTTTCATTGTGTACCAAAGTTATATAGTTATATGAATAATAATTTTTTTTTTTTGTGTGAAAATAAATTTCATCATTTAGTAAATTTAGATTTGTGTCACCCCTTACAAATGTCCATGTGGCCCTCGGGGAGAAAAGTTTGCCCACCTCTGCTCTAGAAGGGACTATGTTAAGATAATTACAGTTTTGATTTTTATATTTTAATATTATTACAAATTTTATGGTAATATAAATGTCATCAAATAGTTTAAATACAACTAGGAATAGGCCTACTATTACCAAAGTAATTTTTGCGGTACATCAGTCCACTTCTTCAATAGAAGAAAAACACTCTTCCGCTAAAGAAGGGAACTGATGTTCCCTGAAAATTATGTGATTATGTGTTGTGTTCTTTGAGGTTTACGGTTTCTTTTTAAGTGTGTGTTTCTATCCTCCTTTCAATGTTTAGTTAAATACAGCCGTTTGACGCCATTTTTTTTTTTGTTTACCTGTAATTATTAATGTTTTTCTGTGTGAGAAAGTGTGCACTAAAAATCCTATACTTGCTCACTACACCTACACAAAGATTCATTAGCCTATAAACAATAGCAATAATTAAAGATTTACTTTAATAATAAATTTGTGAGTTTAATAGTAGGTCCCATATAAATAAAATATATCAATTAAATTTTTTTTTAAACTGACATGCAGTACGTAAATACAAAATATTCCAGTTTGGGTTTACAATATTATGTAATAAATTGGTACCTAGCTCAACAATCGTGTGAACTGGCAAACCCAATGGGAAGAGACCATTGGGAAGACCTAAACGCAGATGGGAGGATAACATTTGAATGGACTTGAAAGTGATGAGGTGGACTGGATATAACTAGCTCAAGGTAGGGATAGGGTCTAATGAGGTGGACTGGACATAACTAACTAAAGATATGGATCGAGTGTAATGAGGTGGACTGGATATAACTAGCTCAAGATAGGGATAGGGTGTAATGAGTTGGACTGGATAGAACTAGCTCAAGATAGGGATAGGGTGTAATGAGTTGGACTGGATATAACTAGCTAAAGATAGGGATAGAGTGTAATGATGTGAACTGGATAGAACTAGCTCAAGATAGGGATAGGGTCTAATGAGGTGGACTGGATATAACTAACTAAAGATAGGGATAAAGTGTAATGAGGTGGACTGGATAGAACTAGCTCAAGATAGGGATAGGGTGTAATGAGTTGGACTGAATATAACTAGCTAAAGATATGGATAGAGTGTAATGAGGTGGACTGGCTAGCTCAAGATAGGGTATAATGAGGTAGAAAGGGTAGCACTAGCTCAAAATAGGGATAGGTGTAATTTTGTAAGTGCAGCAATGGACTTTTAAGTTTTTTTTGCCATAAAGTAACAATTATGGTAAAGTTATTGCCAGGGGTACAAACTATTTACTTGAGTAATAACAGCTAATATTTTTCTTGAATATTATTTTTATTCATAGGGCATTGAAACTTTCCCTTGAAAAAAAAAAAAGACATGTTTGTCTACATTTATTATGTTTAACTTGACTTATGCCATTTATTAATTATGTATTTTATAAACATAATAGTTTTATTACATTGGTTGAACATATCGGTATTTTAAACTTTGACTTGTGTGACTGATTTTATACATTTTAGATTAATTTACTGTAAATATTTAACTTTGACCTTTGTGACTCATTTTATACATGGTAGATTTGCTTACTGTAAATATTATAGGCTATTTATGATTGATTATTCTTTTTTTTTATACAACTATTGTTTTGAAACAAAATATAAGAATTTGTGCCATTACTTAAGTACATAATGACTAAATACTTACTTTCTAATTTATTTACTGGGCTCATTCTAATGATATGGGTACAAAAGACATATTAGTCAGTAGTCTACTGATAAACCAGGTTTTTATTGAGTAACCGGCTATCCATTTCATACCCCAAGTTTATTACAAACACATCTGACAGCTATAAAAGTTACTGGATCTTTTTTCACACATTCATAAATTAAGTCATTTAATCTGCATCTATTACTTTTGATAGATATTATCAATATCTAAATTAACACAAATAATATAATAAAATGTTATCAGGGCTGACTGCAAAAAATATGTTTGTATGTCTTAAAAGGTGCTTTAAATGTCCATTCATACAAAAATTCAAGGTATCTTAAACACAATTTATATTAGGTAGGTACTCATAAAAAAACTTTTAGAATTTAAACTATTGTTTTAGTTATGAGTATGAATTTTTCATTTCTTCAAAAACACTTCTGTATTTCACAACAATACACTCAGCTGACACTCAATCATAGTTGGTTTTGGCGTATGTACTATTTGAGCATACATTTTTAAGCCTTTTATTATATTATTACCTTTTAAATAATTTATAATTAAGAAATAATCTTCTGCTAACACAGTTTCACATAGCACACTATATTAATACATACATACCTAATTACGCTGTTCCCTAATGAGGTAGGCAAGAAACTGTACCTATAGCTCAAAATACAACTCTGTACTTAATCCATTCTCACTAACTTTCTCCACACTTTCAGTTTAACAACATCCATACACCGAGTCATATTCTTAGAACTCTTAATGTTTCTCTTTGTCTACAACATTAAGCCATATCTTACATGGCCTACCCCTTCCTTTTTATCCACACACTCTACCTTCATATATTTGTTTCATCACTTTATTCACACACTATTGAATTCACTTTCAAACCGCACTCCTTATGCACCCATTCATTACTGACTCTGTCCACGCGAGTTTTTTCACATACATTTCTTAGATATCTCATTCCAATCACATTCACCCTACTTTTGTGTTTCTCTTGACAAACCCACGCACTCTTCATCAAATTCCAAGAAACCCATGACATATATTCAAGAAATACTATCACCATGTGAAGGAAATTCAATTATGTTTCTACTGGAGAAATGTTTAATTTATTTTGAGCAAAAAAAATTGTTTTGGTATAAAAACTGCAAGAACAATTACGTTTTCTTACAACCCCACCAAGCGGTTGTACAATTTACATAGTGGTTATATTTTTACACCTCCTTTTATTCAAAAATGACCTGATTTTCAATAGTTTGTTAAAGTCAAAGAAAACACAAATAAATTTGAGCTAACTTATGTTATATATTCTATTTAAGGTTGATAATTACAAATTGTTTGACATGCCCGCAGCATTCTTTAAAGACATATAGCTGTAAGAACTATGTGGACTCTTTAAAAAAAAATTAAAGTTAATTAAATAATAATTAAAATTATACCACCATACATTTAATAAGTTAGAGTCGTAACTGGTAAACTTTATTTATCATGAAACAAAAATTTAATGTATTTTTTCATAGCTGTAATCTAATCTATGATATATTGTTTATCTTTTTCACACATTCGTTTACATTTAACCACATCTTACATGGCCTACCCCTTCCTTTTGATCCACATTATTAATGAGACTGATAAATGGCCTTATCTTTGAAACATCAATATCACATCTTCCATTAAATACTGTTCAAAGCTATTTCAACACTGAGAAGTTTGCCATATATTAAAATACATTTTGTATTTAAGATTTTTTTTCTTTGTGTAAAAGATTATTTAAGTTTTCATTGTTATTTAAAAATGTGTGTTTGTGCAGCATATATTAAATACCTTTAGCCAATTCAAAAGGTATTATTTAGTACGAATAATTGTACTTTTATAGGTTCAATTTGTAATATTAATTTTATTTTTCAAGTTTTAACCTGTATTTATGTATTGTGTTTGAATGAAATTATTTTAATTTATGTACACCTACCTACTCGGTAATATTTGAACCAAATAAAAAAAGTATGCTGTTCTTATCTTAAGACAATAATAGTTTTATAGAGCTAGTTGTTAGTCCTTAGAGGAATTCATATTTAATTCAGAATAAATGATTGATTTCACAAGTGTGAATAAAAGTTATCAAATCAAATTACTTGTCTTATTAAAAATCCTCTCAAACTGTCCATAATATATCGGCACATGACTTGCTTACTAACTTAATTCTGGAATAAACACAACACCTTGTCCTCCTTCCATCTATTCATTATTATGAAAGGGGAATTCCTAATTTCATCGATGCTATTCTAATAGCTTGTATTACTCGCTTCAGTGGCTGCATGGTTTAAGGCGTCACACTCACAGCAGACTAGATTGCCGATGACAGGGAGATTAAGGTTTGAATCTCGGCTAATGTACTAAGAGTGGTTTTTTCAAAATGGTTTTACATTCTCCATGCACATGTGGGTACACTTCCTCTAAATATAATCTTCCTCGTCCTTAACACATTAACATAATAAGTACATAAGGATATAACCCGAACCGGTGCTAAAAGATAAGCTTTTATTGAATAAAAGTTTTAATTCTTTTGAGTGTGTGCATACTCCACTATTTTCATATTATGGTGATAATTTTTTTTATGTTCTTTAAAACAAGAGGGACCACTCACTAGTGCCTGGAATTACACTTGTAGTGACCTCCATATCGCTCATAGCTATCTTTAGCACCCCTATTAAATTTTGAAGCAACCACAAGTTTCTAAATCTGATGATACAGATTTCTCAAGTTTTGTTATAGTTAGTGTATGAAACAATATTTTTTTATCTTCTCAAAAAGCTTAACACGTTTAAACATATTAAAAAAAAATGTTTATCCATTCCTTCCTTTAAGAGAACTAAATGTTTTTATTTTGACACAAACTAGAATATAATATGGGACATATAAATTATTGGTCTCCTTTTAGAAATATTTTAATAGCGCTATAAACTGGATTCTTGAGGACCGTGCTTCACAGTTTGAAAACTATTGTGCTCATTTTGCTGTTCTACCCTAGTTGTTTTTAATTTAGTTTTGTTTTCAGTCTAATATTTCAGTGCTCACTTTAGATTTTGTTTGTATATTTCTAATTATATAATTTTTACTCGCTCGATTTTATTTCTACTCAATAACTTAACGAGGGTTGGGGTCGGTACGCTATCTCGGAATGAACACACCAGGGTAGATAGAATAAACCTTAGCTGATTGATCTACTTTCAAACATCCATGTGCCGAACCATTTATTTACGGCAACTGTCACTAATTACACTGATGGGGGCAAGGACGAGGAAGTAATTTAAGAGGAAATGCATCCATAAGGTAAGGGGGAGTGAGAAACCCTTTCTGTAAAACCTTCCTCCTGAGGTTCGAACCCTGATCTTCACTGTCAAACCAGACTAGACGAGCTTGATATGCCCAATGATACGGGTTGATGCCTAGTTAGATAAATCAAGGGACCTCTTGTCTGTTTTTTCCCCTCTCTATTTTTGCTTTTTAGTAATGAAAGTATCATAATGGTGAACATTTTATTCCTCAAGATGATCCTGAATCTTGACACATGTGCCCCTGAACCCAAAAAAAGTGTGTCTGTCTGACTGTCCTTGAGTTTAAAGCCAAAACTTTTAGATATATTTTAATCAAACTTGATATTTATAATACACATGGTCATGCCTAAGGGTGTTATTTTATTTTGATTCAAACCCTTAAATCAAGGGTAGTTTACTGAAAATCAATTTTTGAAAATTTGATGTATTTCAAAAATGCCTTTAACGATTTTGTTTAAAATTGATATCAGGGGAATGTTTAACATGAAAAATAACACTATATTGGTTTTTTGGGGGTAAATTTGTTTAATAGTAATTTACTGACTGCAAAAAATCTGTTAATTTAGAAAAATGGATAAGTAGACCTAGGCCTATAGCAATTTTGCTCAAAATTCATATCTGAAGAGAGTGTTATATAACTATCAAATTCATGTTTGATTTTCTGAGTAAAACCTATTAAGGGTTATTTTACTAATAACAAATTTTAAGAAAATTTTGTAACAAACGATAATAGATGAGAAAGTATGTACAATTAAGTTGTACCATTTATTTTAATTGGCTAAGAGGTTCTTCCAATAATTGTGATTAGACTATAACATTCATCCTTTACTGTCCATTGTTTATGAACAAATTATCTATTTATACTTAGGAATCCCCCTCTCAGAAAAAAAAACTTAAATTTCTGTGCTTTATTAAATTTGGTAAACGCCCGCTCTAGTCACCGAATGAAATTAGGCATCATCACTCTTGTGCTAGACTGGCCTCCTAATGACAGGGAGATCGAGGACTTGCATCCAGGTCGGGTCTACTTAAGATGGGCTTTCCTAAATGGTTTCCCATTCTCCTTCCACACAAATACAGGTAGATTACCTCTAAAATGCTTCCTTATCCTTACTCCATTAGAGTAATTATCATTATATGCTTATAGCTGTCATAGTAAGACATGATGAAAAAAAAGAGGATAATAAAATGTTTAAGCTGCGTAGACTTCAATGAAAGTTTATAATATTACCTTGCCGGGCTGCACTATGGCCGTATAATATTACCTTGCTGGGCTGCACTATGGCCCTATAATATTACCTTGCCGGGCTGCACGATGGCCCTATAATATTACA
>CABFWB010001211.1:0-51541 GCA_902151455.1 Timema bartmani
TCTAGGTAAAACCACCCTCAGTACACACGATCGAGATTCGAACACCAATATCCCAGTTACTTGAAGTACAGTCTAGTGAAAAAGTGCATCCTAAAGAATTGTGACCGCAGAAACTGATCACGAAATATCTAATAACTCATTTACAAACTTATTTCCAAGACTGCGTGTCGCTTATGTTTAAACACTGTAGAAGAACTGGTATTGAATATCTGGGTCCAACCTTCTCAGGTGTTTGAAAAGTTTTGTTCAATGTATGGGAGGGTGAGGTGGGGAAATAGATTACCGCTACCTGAACTATTGTACTCGGAGAGACAGCAACTTATCTCTCAGCTTGTCTTTCTCATGAGGAACATTTTGAAAGTGAGTTGTTTTAAAGAACTCTCACTTGGAAGCGCTGTTATCCTTAGGTATTTAAAGTTCTACCTGTCTCTAGGGGTGCAGCATATCTCCCGTAAAGTTGTGTGTCTGTTATTTCCTTGTCTGTGGGCTATGGCCATTTTAATGAAAGATATTAACGGTAACCTGATGCCAGATGCGAGCGAGGTTTTGAATTGATCTAACGAACATTTAAGAAATATTTGAATGTTGATGAAAGATCTAAATTGGGCGAGGGTATCGAAACACATACCGCTGAACCACTAGTCCCAAACATTGATCTCTATAATATAACTGGATGGACATCTGCAGCTAAAATTTTCGAGCAGTCATCCGCACACCATTGTGTATCGGAGAAAGAAACTTTCGGGTATCTCTTTCTCTCTTACACTTACAAAAGGCAATGTGGCATTTTAATATTGTTTGCTAATTTTGGTGAATATATGAGATATATCAATGTGTGATTAGTTAAATGAAATAAATGGGTTAATAAAAGGTTTTAAGAGCATAACTAAGTTCAATACTCATGACTTGTTTCTTTAAATAAGTCGATTTAGGCTGAAATAGTAATACTTCCTACAAGCCTATAAGCTAAATGATCGTTTGAACGTAAGACTTATACACAAACTTTGTCATTCAAACAAAAATAATAAGGTTTTTAACGACCTTATTTCATTATAGTTATCGAACGTTAAATATAATATGGCTTCTGAAAGCAATAGGCTATACAAGCTAAGAGCCAAATTTAAATACATTGCGTAATACTTCATAGAAGCCTATAACCTACATGATAATTTGAATGTAAAACTACTACACAAGGTTTGTCATTCAAACTAATGTAATTAAGTTTGAAGCTACCCTTTTTTCATTTTAGCTATCAAACTTTAAATATAATATTGTTTCTGAAACCATTATATAAGTTAATCACCAATTTTAAATATATTGTAGTCTTGGCAGAATGTAAACAACATGGGTGTTAGCTACATATTTTAAAACATTAAATATGTTATTCTTATGTGTACAATATTACCTTTAAAATTGAATTGTATGTCCTTTAATGTAAACGTGTCTTCAGTCAAGTGGGGTATAATACTTCGCTATTTTTTAAAAAAAACTTTTATTCACCAGACACACGTTTTTACACAAGAACATTGAAAGAAACCCGTTAAATCTGTCCCCTCGCTAGCAAGCAGACGACAACATTTAAAAGCTGTTAGGAAGGTAAAGAACCATGAATATCCAAGAATAACTTCAGTTCCAGCAGAGTTAATAAAAGGAAGTGGTGAATCGTTTGTAATATAAATTCATAAGCTGCTATGTTCCATATGGAGCCATGATGAATTACCACAATAATTGAAGGAAGGTATTAAAATACCCATATTTGAAAAGGGAAATAAAACAGAGTGTAATAATTATACAGATATGTCACTATGACCAACATGCTATAAAATGATATCCAACATAATTTTAATGAGGTTGACGCCAAATGCATAAGAAATAGTTGAGGATCAATAGTGTGGATTTTGACGAAATAGATCAACAACGAATTAGATCAACAACGAATTAGATAGATGATTTAGATTTTTTTTTTAGGCAATAGTAAGGGAGCTGTTGCAAGAAATACAGAAATTGTATTAGAGGCTAGTAAGAAAATAGGTTTAAAAGTGAACGTTGAATAGACTAAGTACATGACCTAACAGAGAACACAGATTGGAGATGATAATTTAAAGACTACGGTGAGCTAAATATAATTTGACAGGGTTAATGAGTTTAAATTTATAGAAGCAATTTTAATTAGCAATAATGATATTAGATTGGAAATTAGGAAAATAATACAGTCGGGAAATGCGTACTATTACTTGGTCAGTAAGTTGTTGAATCCACGCCTATTGTTAAGGAATGTATAACTGAGAATATACAAAACAATAATTCTACTGGTTGTTCTCTATGAGTGTGAGATGTGGTCTCTTACCTTACACGACAAAAAAACAAATTCAGGGTGTACGAGAACAAGGTACTTAGGAATTTATTTGGTTCAAAAAGGGCTGAGGCTACCGAGGAATAGAGGAGGTTATATAATGTTGGGCTGCATACCCTGTACTCATCACAATACATTGTTAGGGTAATCAAGTCTCGTAGATTACGGTGGGCAGGATATGCAGGGTGAATGGGAGAATCTAGAACCTTGTTCAGTGTATTGACTGGCAAACCCAATAGGAAGAGAGCATTGGGAAGACCTAGACATAGATGGATAACATTAGAACATACCTGAAAGAGATAGAATATGAGGTGGGCTGATTATAACTAACTCAAGATAGGGAAATGGTGTAATCAGGTTGACTGTATAGAACTAGCTCAAGATAGGGATAGGGTGTAATCAGGCGGACTGGTTAGAACTATATCAAGACAGGGACTTACTTTTGTAAGTGCGGCAATGAACTTTCATGTTCCAAATGCCATAGAGTAAGTAATTATCTGTAAATACACAGTATATATTATCTTGATTAGGTCACGAGAGTTTAAACTATATTTAAAATAGAGATATAGGCCCCCATAAAGTTTAATTAATCAACAGACCCCATACAAGTCTACATATATACGTACAGTACATATGAACACAAAAAAATAACTGTTTGGATCCACTTACCATAGCCAACTGTTAGTTGACAACTAAAGTGTGTTGACCAGGTCCTAGTATTTTAATTTGTATATTATTCTAATGAGTTAACTTAGCAATATTTAGAATATGTTTCATCTTTAATGAAAAATTACCAAACAAAAAACTAAGATTTTTGTATATTTACACACTCACCACATCTAATAATCAATTATTGTATAATACAAACGAAATATATTCTATTCTAAATATAAAGATACAAGGTTTAAACAAAGTCTATTTATTTGGGTGGCCCACGGAAAAGTAGTCCGCCTCCTATATCCAGCAGGCGCCTCACTCTGAATTGGAGGAGGTCAATCCCCTTCTACCCCGTCTTGTGCTTTAGACAAGCAATTCACTTGCTCATTCTTCATGTCACAATATGGATGGAAGGGGATTGACCTCCTCCAATTCAGAGTGAGGCGCCTGCTGGATATAGGAGGAGGGCTACTTTTCCCTGGGCCACCTGTATATATTTTTAAAACTTCACTCCCAAATTACCAATCAAAAGAATGTTGCCAATATTACACCAGAAATGAGCTAATCACAATAGAAGAACGTGATTGTTTAGAGTAATAAATATCACATATATTTATATAGACTAATTAATATTTTAAAACTAAAATAGTATATAATTGTAACAAAAAATGATTGTGTGTTCGCGTGCATATGTGCTCTATACACGAGCCGCCACTGATTAGTTTAAACTGTCCTGTAAATTATTCTCATCAATCAGTTGAACTCTTATTGATCAGGTATAAACGAGAATACATTTTCCATGTGAAGTTTTTTTAGAGCAAAAATTATGCATGATTTGTCAAATGGGAGACTAAAGGGGCAAACATATCACATGTGCAGGTTTATCATGTTGGGCCTACCCTGACAATACATCACGTCACGCCACTTACCAGAAACAACTGCCAAGATATCATCAACATAACTCCCCACAACCCTCTATCCTATCTAGCTAGTAATCAAAGTTATGCAAATGTACTGGTTATTTTATCAGTAATGGTAACACATTTTAAAAGTTATTTGACATTCGATAACCCAGCTCGGTGGCGTAGTTGGCTAACGCACTGGTCGTGTTGAGCTCGACCGCCGAGGACGGGGAGATCGAGGTTTGAATCTCGGTCGGGCGAACTGGGGGTGTAATTTCCTTAATGGTTTTCCATTCCCCCTCCACGCAAATTCGAGTTCACTTCCTTTAAATTCAACCCTCCCATTTCCTAATACATTAGCGTAATTAGTACTTAAGCGTATAACCCGAACGGGTAGTAAGACGCGGTGCTAAATATTTGACATTCGATAGAATATTTTAATTTTTTTTTTGTTCATAGCGTCTTACTTCCAGTTAAGGTTCTCCGCATAATCTCACTAATAGGGTAAAGATGAGAAAATGTGACATCATTTTCGCTGAGGGAGAGTATAAAAACCATTTAGAGACCCTTACCCTCTCAGTATATCCCTGCTGGATCCGGCCCCGTGGTATTGTGGTCAATGCACCTGACTACAAACCTAAGGGCCCTGTGTTCGATTCCCCGCTGGTACCGTGGGTATTCTTCCTATAAGGGGAATTTATCCCAACGGTCCCCCGGGGTTGGTAATTTACCCTTAAGATGGGGTGCTAGTGAGCGTGAGTTTAGGGAAGTATTTTTGAAGTTTTTATAGCATAAAAATTTTTTGGCCAAAATAAATCAAATATTTCTTCTATAGAAACATATAGTTTAGTTTTCTGCACGTGCTAATCTCAACAGTCCTTGACTATCTGTCAGATGTGTCCTGGAATTTAATGACAACTTTTTTTCTTAATTTAAAAAGTTTATCACAAAATACCACCATGCTCATGCCAGATATTCAAAAACTGTTGAGATTAGCACGTGCAGAAAACTAAACTATATGTTTCTATAGAAGAAAAATTTGATTTATTTTGGCCAAAAAATGTCTATGCTATAAAAACTGCAAAATTAGCGCACTAAATTCGCGCTCACTAGCACCCCATCTTAAGTTATGTTAAAGACTCCCACTGGCCCACACCTCCATAATCACTATCATCACATAATCTCATTGCTGGTACGTATGTAGACAACCTCCTATGGTGTACCCTGGGTACCGTTATGTGCCACCTGAGAGACTAATAGTCTACATAAAGGGGATCGAACCTGGATGCCATGTCCCTCTCGATCAGTAATACCATACGATAAAAAAACCTGCTGGGACTCGAACCCCAAACATCCACACCACCGGGAAGACAGACCAGACGAGGCCTTAGGCCACCTGCTCATCATTGCGGCTCATCTGATAAATGTGTTTTCTTCTTTAGAGAGTGGCAAAGAGAGAAGTATTTTTAATAAATGTTTTATTTAAATATTTATCCCCTAAGAGAGTATAGGGTAAATAACTTTGAGCGCTCTAAATGCACAGTGGCTTATATGACAGGCGCACACCATGCGTGTTGACACGCAATATTTTATATTCCACTGCAGTCAAAATCTCCTGGACGCACACAATCTTGAAATGTTGAGTTGCTTGAAATAGCATCACTTTCTATTTCAGAAGATAATCTCTTAACGGCTATTTTCGTGTACCACACCGATTCTCGAAACCATTTTTTTGTGACGAGCGTCACGACCTCCCTGCTCTACAATTGTCGACCATGAGGGTTATAGGTAGGTGTATGCCTCCGTGACCAGATTACTTATTACCTCTTGCGCCAAAGGCCTGTATGCTCGGGGTACAATAACTATGGGACACGCGCTGTGTAGTAAATATACAGCTCTTGATGCATAAATGCTTTTAGTAAACAGTTATTTTCATCCTAGTCTTATAACTGGTCCGGGTCATAGGAATTTAATTACAACAAGGAGTTAACTATGCGGAAGGTACATTTGATACCAAATGTACCCGCATTTGTGTGAAAGCATTGTAGGAAACTATTTATTTAAGAAAAAACCGTGCAAACTCAACATTCATCGTCTTCGAATTTCCTTTCAATTGCGAGGGTGGTTTTCAACCGTTAGATCACCGAAATGGGTGACACATTATTGGCACTTAAGTGCTATTAATATTATTTTAGTGGTATGTTTAATATATTATCATTAAGGATATAGATTATTTAGGTAGTTTATAGGAAATGCACTCGCATTAGTGGGCAGTGAGGAAAATAAATAAAATGTGTAAATATATCCCTAATACACCCGGCTGGTACTAAACCACTGGCCTCTAAGGGTCACATCATATTGGGTTGATTCCCAACCGGGTGTGCTGGTATGTTTGCCACATGCTATTTACCACAGTTGTTTCACTATGCACTCTCGATGCTGATGCGGGTACACTTCTTATAATATACATTTCTAATCCTTACTCTTATCTCAAGTCATTAACAATACTTGTGCTGAACATGCGGGTATACTTCTTACGATATACCCTCCTAATCCTTAATCTTAGCTCAAGTCATTAACAATCCTTGTGTTGAACATGCGGGTATACTTCCTACGATATACCCTCCTAATCCTTACTCTTAGCTCAAGTCATTAACAATCCTTGTGCTGAACCTGAGGGTATACTTACTACGATATACCCTCCTAATCCTTACTCTTAGCTCAAGTCATTAACAATCCTTGTGTTGAACCTGAGGGTATACTTCCTACGATATACCCTCCTAATCCTTACTCTTAGCTCAAGTCATTAACAATCCTTGTGCTGAACATGCGGGTATACTTACTACAATATACCCTCCTAATCCTTTCTCTCAGCTCAAGTAATTAACAATCCTTGTGCTGAACATGCGGCTATACCTCCTACGATATACCCTCCTAATCCTTACTCTTTTCCCAAGTCATTAAAATCCTTGTACTGAACCTGCAATAAAAACATAACACTATTACAATTATTGAACCTTAGTATTTATTTTATTTAACCTCACAAACCTCTTCCCGCATTTGACACAGTTGAGTTACAGTATTTTCTGATACTTCTGTCTTACTACCCGTTAGAGCTCATAATACTCATCTGTACTAATAACGCTAATGGGTCATGGATTCATAAGGTTTAATTTAGAGGAAGTGTACCCACATTTGCGTGGAGGAAGAGTTGAAAACAATTTTGGAAAACCACCCTCAATACACCCGACGGAGATCTGAACCCTGACCTCCCCATCATCAGTAGTCTAGTCTACTGCGAGAGTAGCACGTTATACCACGTAGCCACCGAAGTGGCCTTAATGGTTTTTATAGTTTCTCCTCACGCAAATATGGGTAGATTTCCTCTAAATTCTAATTCAAAAATTCTGAATTTCTCATCCTCTCCCCATTAGTGTAATTAAAATGCGTAGCACTCGAACAGATTATAAAACACACTGAAAAAGGGAAGTTTAGGATTATCATTCTATAAGTATGCTATTAGGTAACCTATATCGATGTTAAATGGTTATTTATGTTGACTGTACATTCCTACCGAGAAAACCAAGGGCCGAGGTTTGATCAATACAGCAAAGTTTTTTTCTCTCCAACATTTGTTTAAGTCTGAAATTCCTTGTTTTCCCTACGAAGTGTATAATAGACGTTTCAAACATATTTGTATTCAACTCTGGTATTTTTTTAGAATTCTCTTTATTTGTTTAGAGGTTTTTTCCATACCATTTAGTAATCTAAATTTAACTAGAGGTGTTCTAATTGTCATGACTCAATAAGGTTGTTAGCATTTGAAGAAATACAGAATATGCACCATTTATCACTTTTAATATGAAAGAACTCACTTCACAGTTTTTGTTTGAAATTATTATTATCTATTTTATTTTTATATTTTATTTCAAAAGTGGAAGAGCTAACTTTAAGTTCTTTGGGATTACAATAGATAGTATTGTATGTCATTTTCTTTTAAATCCTAAATTGAATTAAATTATTATTATTTAATATTATTAAAGTCATAATATGTACCTTGGACCAACCATCAATGCATATCATAAATGGGATAAGCACATGCAAAATAAATGGTATGCTGCACTGCACATAGTTTCTCTATCTTTTATCATATTATTAGTAGTTTGACCTTTTATTCACACGAGAAAGCTGCATCAAAACTATAACAGCTGCCAACTTTTTTTTTTATAGTTCCTCCTTGCAAAAACCTGAGCTAGTTCTGGCCATACCAAATCAATTATAGCACTCAATAGATTAAAATATACTAAATGTTTTAAACAAAATATTAACTAGCCCAAAAACTGAATGTATAAACAAACATTGACAATTACTTCTGCCTAAGCACGATAAGATAAGTGAAACGAATGAATTGATATTGTTAAAACATAATGTTGGAAAAAAATATCATCAGATATCACGACCAAAAAAAGGACTGTGTCACAGAAATATGTTGATTAAATGGGCCTAATAGTTTAGCAAGCTATGTGTTATTAATGCTTGCTGGAACAAAAGAGTTGCACTTTCTACCAGTTCCTTTTTAATAAATCATACACTTTTCAAACATAATGTAAACACTATTATAATTAGTTAGTTAGTGAGTCTGTGTTTAGAAAAAAGGTTTATTTGTGTTGAACACATGGTTTAAGTACAAGGATATTCATTTTTATACAGGGCAACCCGCCTCGGTGGCGTAGTTGGCTAACGCGCTAGTAGTGTTGAGCTTGACCGCCGAGGACGGGGAGATCGAGGTTCAAATCTCGGTCGGGTGAACTGAGGGGGGTTTTTTCTAAATGGTTTTCCACTCTCCCTCCACTCAAATGCGGGCTCACCTCCTCTAAATTCAACCCTCCCAATTCCTAATCCATTAGCGTAATTATTACTTAAGCTTATAACCCAAACGGGTAGTAAGACGCGGTGCTAAATATTATTATTACACAGGGAAAAGGGGCGATTGATTTTGTGGTGTATGATGAAAGAACTATAATTTTAATAAAGAATACTGTAGTTGAATGTGGTTCAGATCACTTCCTAGTGATCTGAGTAGTTGAATTAGGTAGGGATTTTTTGAGGAAGCAGTGCAAGAGTACTAAGCAAGTAATAATTAAAATGGAAAAATTGCAATATAAAAGTGTGAGCGCGCAATATAAAGATTGCGTGGAGAAAAATTAACCTTACAATAGCATAAATGGCATGTCAAAATATATGATAATTATATAGAACGTGATTGGTACAGAATAAAGGAGGTATTAGTTGAGTGCCCGAAAGATGTGTGTGGATCTGTGGTGATGAGAAACTTAATAAGAGATGTGTGGTGGAATGAACAGGTGATAGAATCTATGAGAGAAAAGAAAGAAGCAATCAAACGAATGATTGCTGTGAAGAGTGAAACAAAGGTAATAGGTTATGGGACAAAACAAAGAGATAAGATGAATTCAAAGAAAGTGATAAAGGAAAGTAAGGAGCAAATCAGATTAAAAGAAGGAGAAAGGACGCAGAATGATTTTAAAGGCAGTAAGAAGAAGTTGTTCTGAAAGTGGGTAAGTAGAAGAATACAAGGAGTGCAAGGGAAGACCTACGACTCTCTAAATGAATTTGGTGAGATGATCTGGGATGAAAAAGTATAAGAGACCTATTGAGGGAGTATTTTGAGCAATTGTATGGCAAAGACATAGAGAAAGTAGCAAAAAATAGGGAAAATATTATGATGAGAGAAAGAATTAACGAGGCTGAAGTGTTAAAAGCTATGAAAATTTTAAAGAAAGGCCAAGCAAGCTGTGGGCGTAAATGGTATCGCAAGTGAAATGCATAAGTATGGGGGAACGGTATTACTTACCAGATTGTGTGAGTTGTTCGGTGTGTGTGTGCTGAGATTTCGAATGATCCTAATGACTGGAAGAATGCTGTCATTGTTCCTTTGTACAAATACAAAGGCAGTAAGAATTAATGTAATAATTAGAGTGCAATTAGTTTGTTGAGTATTCCAGGCAAAGTTTTTGGTAGAGTCTTAATTAATAGGGCGAGTAAAAAAACTGAGGACAAGATTTGGGGTGTGCAATATGGTTTCATGCCAAGTAGAGGTTGAATGGACCAGATAATTTATTTGCAACAATTGATTGAGAAATATATGGCAGTGATGAAGAAAGTTACTGTGTATTCATTGATCTGGAGAAAGCGCACGATCGGTATGTTATGGAATATTCTGATGGAGTATGGTGTGGATACATTGTTAGTAAATGCAATTATGAATGTGTATGGTGGAAATAAATCGTGCGTTAGGGTGGGTGGAGCTTTGAGCGAATGGGTTAACTTTGAATAGGGTGTTGGAGAATGCTGTAGTATGTCTCCATGATTGTTCAATGTATTACTGTGTAAGGGTATGAGGAATGCTGGGGAGGACGCGATTTACAAATAAACACTGTGAATGTGAGAGTGCTGCTATGTGCAGATGATGCCCTGTTCAAATGTTCATGGCTGAAAATGAAAGTGACTTGCAGAATTAATTAAGTCGTTTTAGTGGGGTGACAGGCAGAATGGATCTTCGGATAACAATCTCCAAAACTAAAGTGATAGTTTTTTTTATAAGGGCGGATAAGGAAATGATTGTCAGCTTAGTATAAATGTAAAACAGTTAGAACAAGTGAATGATCTTGTGTATCTTGGCAGAACGTTCTGTAAAAATTGAAGGATAGATGGTGAAATCTACAGACGGGTGATTGCATCTCGGAGATTAGTTTGATATATTTGGACTATTGCAAAGAATGAAGTAGTATCGATAGAGGCAAAGATGGCAATATATAAAAGTTTGTTGACGCCAACATTGTTTTATGGATTTGAAGCGTGGGTTTGTCAGGAGAAACACAAGAGCAAGTTGAATGCGTTTGGAATGAGATAACTAATAAACGTATGTGGTAAAACTCTGATGGACAAACTCGGTAATGAATGGGTGCTGAAAGAGTGTGGTTTGAAATATAATTCAAGAGGTGCATATGAAAAAAGCGTCTTACTTTAGTTTGGACATGATGAGAAGATGTGTGAGGATTAACAGACAAAGCAAATATATGAAAGTAGAATGTATGGATTAAAAGAAAGGGGTAGGCTATGTAAAACTTGGTTAAAAATTGTAAAGGAATATGTGAAAAAGAGAAACATTAAGATCTTTAAGAATAAAAGAGCATGCATTACTCGTTGTTGTTGAAGCGAAGCATGTATGCAAGGTTAGGGAAGTGTGGATAAAGTTAGTGAGGATGGAATAGTTACGGAGTTGTTTTTTGAGCTATATGCAGCCTGTAAGGGAATAGTATGATTAGGTATGTATGTATGCATACCACTGAATAGCAAACTATACCTGGAGATGAGGAAGAAACAAATGAAATTGTATATATGGAGCATCACTTTGTATGGAGCTGAAAGATTGACCCTGAGGAAAAGGGAGAATAAATATTGTGAAACCTTTTATCTGTGGTGCTGGAGAAGAATATACAGAATAAAGTTGACAAACCGGGTGACCAACGAAGAAGTTATCAAAAGATTATATGAAAAGAGAGCCACTCTGCAGATAATTCTATGAAGAAAGACCAACTGGATCGATCACTTAATGTATAGAAATTACTTTTTGAGTGCTTTCATAAAAGGCAAAGTGTAAGGGGAAAGGTGACTAAGTAGATAACAAATACAACTCATAGATGACCTCAAACAAGAAAAGAATGTAAAGTTTCAAGATCTAAAAAAGGAAGCTGCTGCCAGGATATGATTTAAAACTTATTTTGAACCAGGTATATAACTTGTCGAAAGAGAAAACACATAATCACATTGATATTCTAGTGTCATTACCTGATACCCTACCAGATACCATAATACCATTCAACCTAATTGGGAATAGTAAAGAGAGGTAATTTATACAATCTGGTTTAGAATTTGCCAATAAGTGAGAATATCAGAACTCATTTTGAAATAGACCCCACGATTTCGCTCCCCACCCTTTGGGGCTGAATCAAGGCCGTAGTCAGGGGGGTTGGTGGTTCAAACCCCCCCCCCCCGAAATTGTATGAACAAAATGTATATGGCTTTATTTATTGTTCAAACAATATCAAAATTAAGACACAAGTACAAATTAGGGGGCTGTGTTACCATAAAAAGCACTTCAGATTGTTTCTAGAGGTGTTTAGTATTCATAATTTTTTTCTAGCCTCCTCTAAAATTCTACTTTCCTCATCCATAATCCACTAACATAATTAATATATACTTATGACTTGAACGAATACTAATATGTGAGGAGACTAAAACTGGAAAAAGTAACTTTTGTAATTGTCATCAAAAGTGTTTTACTATCTAAATTGGACTGATCCTAGCAAACAATATTTAGGTATCAATACAATAAACAATAAATGTCGATGAAATCATTATCATTTTAAATCACAAACCCTCGGTTGGTTGAAATGCTACCAGTTCTCTTAGACCCATGTTTATTTTACTCCAGTATGACAAATAGGCTATCAGTTCCACCACTGTTTTAAGAGTGGAAATCCTAAAGTAATGAGCCTCTTCTTGAAGTATTTAAGGATTTTAAAAAAGTCGTAGGATTTTTCTACTTGATTACTACTGGACTTCATCGTTGAAAGAAGAAAAAGACGCAAATGGGAAGTAGTTGGGCTGATCAGTAAGTGCCTTGTACTTGCATTAGAAGGCATGCCAGCAAAACATATTCAAGCTCATCTACTCTAATTCGCTGTTGGCCGGGTTTACTTAGGGATTTTTGAATCCAAAATGGTTTGACACCCTTCCTTCATGCTTATGCTGGTACACTTACCCTAATTATGTCTCCCCCTCGACCCATTAATGTAAATATGTGGATACTCCAGATTGGTAATAAGAAGCAGTGCAAAAATAAATGTCTTGTTGAAGATCTTGTAGCCTTGAGTTTGATTCCTGATGGGTTCAAAGTTTGTATCAATGCAAGTTAATTAATAATCAATTCATACGTTTGAAAACTATTGTTATTATTATTATTATTATTATTATTGTGCGTTTAACATAAAGGCTACCCTCTTCGATAGATGCATGGTCAAAGGAGTCAAGATCACAATATACTGGGTTGCTCGTGACGAATGGATCCTATCCAGGTGTATTATGGAATTTTTTTTCATAAAGGCATGTATTGATGCGGGTTTTCCATATCCTCTCCATGCAAATGTGGGTCTGTGGCCTTACCCTAGGTCAAGGGACTATCGAAAGGATTTCAAAATCCTTACGGGCCAAGCAATTATTATTTTTTTTCCGACAAAGCAACTGTTGGTCCACATGTGGTGATTCCACACCCGACTTCATATTTGATTCACTCACATGGAGATATATTCCTTGCGAATAGGACTAAACCTTTGACCTTTCAACATCGGTGCATTAAGGCCGAAGTTATTGAGTTTGAATCACGCTTCAATCCCTGTCCAGAATCTCTGATGGTAGAAACAAAGTTATAACCTTACCTGCTTTGAAGGGAGTTACCTCTCTAAAGTTGTAGATGTAAAGTCCAATTAATTATTATCTCTAGACATTTTTTTAAAACATACAAACGTATCATTTGGCGGACAACATTAATAGTATTTTACTATATATTTGTGTTATTTCATGTGTAGGCTATTAATATATATGGGTGTACGATTAGGCATTATTCCCTTAAAGTCGAGTTTTAATGAAAACAAGAGTTTTTTTAGAGTTCGAGTAGCTTAGAGAATTATTTGTACACTAAATAATCCTAGTAGAGCTTCTACAATAGATTAATGCCTAAACCATAAATAAGTACAAACATTTTTTATGATTAGACCTATTTTTTTTGTGTGAAAAAACATTTTACCACACAAATTCAAATTTTTTAAATAAATTTAATATCACTGTACAATTTTCTTAACTATACGAAAGAAAATATTGAAGGGCTCTGGTTGCTATGAAATCACACCTTAAAAATGAAATAAAATTAATCAAACTAGGAATTTTCGAGAAATATATCGAAAATTCTGAGTACTCAAATTTTATGAGTTTTGTAAAAATCTTTGAGTTGAGTTCGAATAGCTATTAAAACTTGACCCAATGGCAAATTCCTAGTATTCGCACACCCCTGATAATATCTATAAAAATTGGCCATGGCAGGTAACATGACTTGACGTATAAATACATAAAAGTACATCTAGTAACTTTTATAGCTGTCACTTCCTATTGAAATTGGACTATGTGTACGCCAGGGATATGGTTTATTTGGAAATATTGAAATAACATGAAGGGAGTAAGAGAGGTTGGGAGGGGGGTTGGGAGGGGGAGGGTTTCAACGAACACATATATGCCCTCAAGGGGCACGATGATAACATTGTAGAGCAAAGGTCACAGCGCATTCCCTGGACAGTCATCGTTACCCATAGCCACTCAATCACGGAAAATGCCATTAAGTTGATTAGGTAGTTTAGTTAAGGGAAATTGTATTCACCTGTTATAGTTATTTTTTTTAATTACATTAAAACTCTCGATTATCCAGATTAATGAAAGTGAATTTTACAAAGATATTCGAAAAACAAAGAAATTAAATATAATCTCTCATCACATTACAAAGTATTAACCCTTCCATTAACAAATGGGTGTATTTAGACAAAATAATTAGAGATGTATAATCCTACTGGAGTATAGTCCAATTTTCATAGGAAAGTCTTTTATCTGACATGTAGAAAACATACTAGATCTACTTTCACGTATTTATACATCAAGTCATGGAATTTTTAGCTATCACCTATAAAATAACACTAATAAAACAGTAAAATGTTAATATTATTTAGCACCGCGTCTTACTACCCGTTCGGGTTATACGCTTAAGTACTAATTACGCTAATGGATTAGGAATTGGGAAGGTTGAATTTAGAGGAAGTGAACCCGCATTTTCGTGGAGGAAGAGTGGAAAACATTTAGGAAAAACCACCCTCAGTTCACCCGACCGAGATTCGAACCTCGATCTCCCCGTCCTCGGCACTCGGGCTCAACACGACTAGCGTGTTAACCAACTACGCCACCGAGGCGGGTAGTAAAATGTTATTATTGTTGGAGCAAAACAATATGTTTTTTTTTTCTAAAAAACTCTTTCTATGAAAATTAGACTATTCAAGGTCGACAACCGCCCTTCGAAGCTACGTTCGAGGAAACCTAGCAACTAACACGCAACTAATTCCCGGGAGAGACGCATGGATAAGCTGAGAATATACTTTTTTTTTTAGCATCGTGTCATACTACCCATTCGGTTTATACGCTGAGAGTTTTTTGTTTTACATTTTACACGAGAAGTAGGGATGAGGAAGGGAAGGTTATTTTAGTAAATGTAGCCACATTAGCGTGGAGGGGAGATAGTAAAAACTACTAACTGATAAATCACATTTTATTAGAAACTACTTTCAGAGCATCCGTCTAAGAGTCGAACGCTGACCTCTCTATCAAAGGCAACCCAGTCTATTGCGAGAATGATGTCTTAAACTTCGTGACCATTGATGTGGGTCGTGTCATTTTGAGTTTTATGGTGCACTCTCTTATTATTAATTTTAATTTATTTTAAAAATTCGACATTTCATATGACCAACATACAAACATTTTCAAAATTGTCCAGAAATGTATGTAAACCTTTAATAGAATGGCATAGTTTAGTGGTGCTACGAAGGTACTTTTAAAACATAAACAAAACATTTATTTTCTTTCAACATTGTGACGTTGTGACTATATTATTTATTGTCATTGATGGTATCTGTCAAAGGTGATTACTACATATCAAATGATTTGATGCATGAATACAATAAAATATTTCTAGTAAGACCGCTATTTACCTATTATTACAATTATGGCACTCACACAACATGTACTATCGTATTGTAATCACACTATATTTAAGTTTATCTCTCTCTCTTTTTATATCCCTTCTATTTGCCAGCTTTGTCATCGTTTCTTATTCACTTATAATATCATCTTTTATTATTTTATTTGCATTTTTTCTCTTACGTTTCGCTTTATTTCAAAATATTATTTATTCGTTCATTTTGAAGCTCTGGTTTATAAGAAAATGTATTTATTTTCTGCTTACACGTTTTAGAAAAACATTTTATTACTCACTTCCTAACACAAACAAAGCAAAAAACCAGAGAAATACCTATTCCATATATTTTATTTTCTATTCTTAACTTTTTACATTTCCCTAAAAAATTATGTTAGCGCGAATCTTCGAGAGAAAAAGTTCAGAAACATTTGATGTAGTGGAAAATAAAAGTTATTTTTAGCTACTTGAAACGGTAGAATATTCTTCCCTGGCTGCGACAAGCGCGTCAAACTACTGGGTTTCTACTTTTTCAGTTATGAAATGACAGTCTGGGAAATTGAGGTAGTAGGTAGATTGTGTTTTGTTCTTCGAGTCTTACCACCCATCTTAGCTTCCCCCGTACTTACACGGGTATGTATAATTTTAGAGGATGTATTTATCCACTGGTCCACCAGTTTGGGATAGTATAGATGTAATTAGTTAGTTTGTAAGTCGTGTTCTGATATACTCAACTACTTCAAGTGCACGTTAAACACATTTATCAAGAATAAAAGTTATTTTAAATTAGGTTAGTAAAGCTATGAAAATTTCGTTTAGGAAAAGTTATTTTATTTATACACGTATGCAAAATTAAAATTAAGATAAAATCAACTAAAAATTATTATTATTATACAACATTAGAAATTTTTATCTTTTATTTTATACTGAGACATGTTCACCTGTCTATGTTGATATGTGTTGACCAGGGATTTACATCTTTTTACTGGCAAAAATGATAGCTTTAATGAAAAAAAAGGAAAAATGTATTTCTTTTCGGGAAAGTTTTCATCGAATTGACTGTTGTTTATGGAAACAATGCTCTAAAATATGATATATATATATACTTTAATACTGTAGTGCGTATAAACCGAACGGTTAGTAAGACGCGGTGCTAATAATAATAATTTAATACCGTATTTACATATATAAATATATATAGTACCGCAACTTACATTTTGGGTTATACGCCTATGCACTAATAAATGACTCTAATGTGTCAGGGACGAGAAAAGTCAGATTTAGAGGAAGTGTACCCGCATTTGCGTGGAAATGTAGTGTAAAACCATTTAATGAAAAACTCATTGCACCCGACCGGAATCGCAGCAGGCAGTCTCTTGTGAGAGTAGCTCTTTAGATCATGCAGCCACCGAAACGGATTTAATCTTTCTTATATTACTAGAATTCTTATTCATGTTTTTCCTAACCTTCGGCGTCCAATGGATCATGTAATGTTGGCATAAAAATCAAGTTAACGAATAAAAATAATACAATATTAGTTATGGAAGACTACTTATGTGCAAATTTGTAAACATTGGTTGAAATTAATTATTTTAATTAATAATGGTTAACTTCAACTTTAAAAAAAAAATCAAATTACAATCCCATCCTTTTATTATTTTTGTGTTGAATCTCTCTAAGACGCTTGATATGTTGAACTTCTTTAACTCTAAGATTTGTGGTTCCCGTGTTTTTTACACCACCGGGTCTTACTACCAGATTGGGTTGTACACATACCTAAAACTAATTAGACTATGTACTAGGAATGAGTAAGGTTGAATTTAGAGGAAGTGTACAAACATTTTCATGGAAGAAGAGTGTAAAACCATTTTGGGAAAACCACCATCAGTAGACCCGATTGGAATTCGAACCCCGATATCCCCGTCATTTTCAGTTCAATCTTTTAAGAGAATGACGCTTTAGACCATGTGACTACCTAAAGGGTTGGTTCTTATTCGGAGCCAAACATTATTATTTCATTGATCAATTTCAAAATATTTAACATCCATGGCTCGGATTATATGGGACGAATTTAAAAACACCAATATAATAACTATGTCCAGAGAAACATTTTTTATAGATATAATTATATCTAGTTTTTTTTAATTTCAGGTTATTCTTGGAAACCTCAATATTATTCTAAATATTGCTAAGACAGTCGATACTCTTTTGTTTTTCTAATATGGGATCGCACATAAGTGTACCATAGACTTGGACCATGTAAATAAACCAATTTAGCAACTATTTTTTACCGTCGAACATGCTCGAATAAGTTTTTATTTTGGCTTTAGACACATCTAGATCGTCAACTGAAGTTTAAAAAATTAAATGAGGGATGCCTGAATGTATTTAAATTTCGGTTGAGATCATTTTATTATAGTTTTTTTTTTTTGTCCTCGCCTCTCACAACCAGTTTGTGCTACACTCTTTTATTGGTTCAAAATGTATCTGAGGCAGACAAAAACTCACAGATGGTGGAATATTTTTTTTTGTTTACGGAGTGGAGGGGAGGGGGGAGAATCTAAAAGCTATTTGTATTGGTCCTTCTCTGAAAATTTTTTGAATACTATATGGCTTAAATGAAAGCTATAGGGAGATGAATTAAATATACAAAGCTGTTATTTATGCTTTAAGTGGGAATTACTCCATCTATATATCATATGATATCTAGATGGAGTAATTCTCACTAAAAGCATAAATAATAGCTTTGGCTATTTAATTCTTAATATGCAATCCCGATTCAATTTAATAATGGTACAAATAGCAGCAATATACCAACTACCGAGTCGAAGGTGGCTGCGTTATCCGATAGCTCGTGATATTAATATAATCACATACTTGTAGACGACGATTTCCACACGTCCATCATAGGCTCTGCCTTAAAATATGAGTGAAGAATGACCCTGCCCACGGGACGAATCCTGGATAGCTCAGTGGTTAGAGTATTGGCGTATTAAACCAAAGGTCCCAGGTTCGATTCCCGTGTCCAGGTGTCATTTTTCAATTTTCAGAATACGATATCTATATGGAGATGGTTTTAATTGTAACGAGTTCAGTAAGTCCCTTTCCCATCACACAACCAAATAAGTATTTTGTGTGTATGCCATGTTACTGCTTGTCCGGATTATCTACAACTTTCATTACTTTAAGGATACAGGAAGTGATGGGTGTAAAACACTCGGGAGTAAGACATTTTTAAATATTCGTATTTAAACGAAGATAAATCTGAAAAATACAGAAATAATGCTCGTATGAAAGCCTTAACGATCCTAAAGAATTCTCGAAGTTTGCGTTAAATTTTCGCTATCATTGCTGCGCCAAGATATCTTATTATAACATTTTTAATCGATCCTTTCAGTCGATACATGATTGGCTGTTGGTTAAAATAATGAACATGAGAAAAATTGATATTCTCATACACCACTTTCCTCTCGTTCTCAACCACCTCTTATTTTTTTCAAGTAATTTTGGCAAAATTTTGTACATTTCCTTTTTATTATTATTTATTTTGATGCAAGGCCATCTTTTATTTTGATATTGAAGAATTTCACAGGAGTGTGAAGTTAATATAAAAGGGGGCAAGTTTATTCCGGGGAGGGGCAATGACCTCCACTCTCCTTGTGACTTCCCGGTTCTACCACTAATGCACTAACTGACACGTACATCACATTAGTATTTTATATTGTGTATATAGACCAGCTTATTAGGCTAGTGGTCAGCATTCCTGGCTGCTAATCTACAGGTACCGGGTTGATTCCTGGCTGTACCATAGGTATTTTTCCTGAAGGGGAATTGTTTCTATGGTTGCCATGGTCTGATTAATTAGACTTAGGTTAAGTGTAAGACTTCTATTGGCATAAAGGACACCACCACATCACTAGCATGAAACCTTATATGTCAGATAATTTTCAAGTGGGATACTCACCAGCTGTGTCAAGGCTCGGCATCCACTTGTCTGGGGAACAAACGCTCCTTACGAAGCTCCTCTAACCCATCATGGATGTGTCCTTCGAGCGTAGCCACGCACATTAAGTGCAGCGGGCAGTTTAGGGACCGATGATCACGTACCTGCCACCGAACCCTGTCATCACCAGACATCTGAGGGGGGAAACCCCGCCTTAAGCAGCTTCCATCGGTGGGAGGAGTCGGCTCCTCCTTCCTTGAGTGCTGGACTCTTACGTAGAGGTGTTAGCCCCTCGGAGGTCAAGCCTAGCCTCAGGAAGCACCCTAAAAAGGGCCTTTGACTTGAGATGAGACGCCCATCGGGGACTTCGTGAAGATGGTCTGATCATCTTTCCCGGACGGTAAAGGCTACCAACCGCTTAGTGTGTGGCAAGTAGCCCGGCATTTCCCCCCCATTCACTCCTACACAGATGACCTTGACAGATATTTCGCAGCCCATCAGGTTAGAACCCCTAGACGTTCCCTGGAGGTCACCACGAGGAAGCAATCTGCCAGGATTACCAGATACAAGACATCCCATAGGCAGGGGCCTCTTTTCCCGTCAGGGTTAGGGCAGTCGCCACGAGGGCGAGAATTAATCTCTAACTCATGAGCTTCCAACCCCGACCCAATACCTCCCCCCATACTTCTACTGGCATTACATAAGCATCGTCATTATCATCTCATCGGGCTGAAGTAACCGCGACTAAATAGGGGCCCAACCTCAGAAGATCCGCCACTACCAGTAGAAAATCAGGAATATCTCTCCGACAATCGCTGCCTGCATGCGCTAAAAAATTGTTTAAAAAATTCTAAAAAGTAAATTATATCACTGATAATTCTTTGATCAATATTAACAACATTTAAGTATCAAAATATCATGATTGTGTTAAAAGTCACCAACGTTTATGACAATAGGATAAATGAATTATTTTTGTGAGAGTTGTTAGATGAGCCACTGGATTTTTAAAGTAGGTTCAATTAATCACAGAAATTATAGTATTTTACTAAAAATATACATTTTATATTAATTACCAAACTTAATTTTGCTATACGATGTTAAAAAAGGTTATCATTTATTGACACGCTTTGCATTGTGTTTTGAAGTTGAAATTAACATTCACTTTTAATCCACGGGGGTAAACAGTTTCACTATCGGACAAACCACTCTATAGTTGGTAATAATCCCATAACCATAGACTTGAGAGTCATAGCACCAAAATTAAACTACGATAATCCTTCCTTTCATGAGATTGAAGTCCTAATATCTGACTAACTTTCAGGAATTATTAAATGAGTGAGCTTCACTCATAATCAAGGCCCGTATTTTAGGAAGACATACTGACCCTTAAGGATTCTCGGTGGTGATTCACGATGTTTATTTATTCGAGTATTAAAAGTGTCACTAGAATATCAACTAATATAACATTTAACTAAAGCTAAAATTAATATTTTAATGACAATACATGAATATTATCATTGAATAAATTATAATAAAGCTTTATATTAACTATCATTATCTCCACGAGTGGTTCCCAACCCTTTATAATAGACAAACCAGTGAGGTACAATGATTGGGGGAAAACCTGGATGATATCATCAAAGGCCTAATTTAGGACAAATACAGGCACTGGAATGTACTTCATTAACAATTCTTACTTGTATATTTTTATCAACTTTTCTTGTGTCAATTTTTTTATCTTTAATCTGATCAAAAAATTAATTACATGTCTAGAATTTTTATTTTATTTTATGTATCAAAAAATAAACCAATAAGGTGATCAATAAAATTAATGCCATAAACATCTGATTTAACCATATATAACTTATGATTTTGATATAAAGACTTAAAAAAGTGAGTGTAAGCGTGAATTATTTGAAAACAAAATTGAATAGTAGTGTTGATGTTTCCATATTTCCAAATTGCGGATTTGCAGCAATGAACCCACGGACAGGTGCCGGTCCGCGGGCCACCGTTTGAAATACAATGATCTTTACTACTACTGTCGTTTGAGTAATACAGTAGTTTAAGGTATTGTGTGTCGGCTGCAGCTGGCAATTTTCGTTGCATGTGGTATCACGAATCATACAGTATTGACGTGTACATAACAGTATTTTTAGAAAACATTAAAAGTATGAGCTAGTGCTCTTTTACCCTCTCCCCACCAAGATTGAGTTAAATATACGCTATGTAAGGTTTTCTTAAACTACGACTTACAAACTAACTTAACTTATAATAGCAGATTTTATAATAAAAAGATAAAAATTGCGCCAAGAATGGTAAGATCTGCATATTAGCTCGAACTCAAAACACTCAATTATTTAGGGAGCCACCTGAAGTTGAACTATAATCCTTGAGACCTGTAGATGGTCTCGCTAACCACTCAGCCACGGGTACGGGATTCAAAATGTCTTCTTCATTATGTTGACATAAGTTGGTAGAAGCACAAACCAACTGTAATCTTATGTTTTATTTAAGTACTGTAAGAAGTACCAGTTAAGTAGAGTGTAAAACAATATTAGTAGACCCACATTTTATTAATGGAGAGTTATTCAATTATTTAAGTGAACATTTCTTTTTCCGAACAACTATGAGCTTTGAACTTGACACTCTGACTTTCGCAAGGGAAGATTTTGGTGGAGTCTTTTTTCTTCAAACATTGTGATTTCCCATACATTTTACAGGATAATAATACTTAAGTATTTCCTTAAAATGCATCTCCCTAATCGAAATGGTGTAGTTTTGAGAAGAGACCTAGTGGTTTGAAAATAATTCTGATTTTATTTCGTCTCCATTTTATTTTGTTTCGCTAGAGATAGTCACCGTAAACTTTCTCAACACTTTAGAACAGACATCAAGTGAGCCAAGGTGTCTAGCAATTTTGAGCGGTTTACTTTTTAACAGTTTCTTCAAGAAACGTAGATACACACTCTCTGAATGGAGAAGTTTATTTACATATGTGCGGGTCTTGACCGTGATATATATAATTAAGGAGGTGAGCTTCAAGCTCTCTCAGAATCTGGCTTTATTCCCACTTAGCATGCCTCCTAGTCTTAACGTTGTATGAAATCAGGTGATTTGTTAATTATTTGGATTGGTGGTCCCAGTTGCCTATCTCTTGATTTAAGGTAAAGTACATGTAATTAAAAAAATAACTTCTAATTATTTATTTGAAGAAAAAAAAATCTTATTTATTTACATAATATTTTCTAATATATTTGGTTTCAAGGAGGGGAATGACGTAGAGTTTACACGTTATATAGGAAGACATGTTAAAAATTGACAATCGGTGGTAGACCGCGTGACCTGACCTAACACGACGGACCTTGCTCCATAGGATAGATTTACTCCTAACCCTTCCTTGTCGCTCACAATAGGAGTGCTGCTACAGTAATACCCCCACGGCAGCTTCGTGATGAATTGGTCTTGCGGATCACATCTCTCTAGTTTTACTTTCTCCCTCTCTCTGAGCCACATTTTTTTTTCTCTCTGTGCCTTTATATTTGTCCGTACACTCTTCATTAGACACAAGTTTCAAAACCGTTGTTGAATCTCTTATAAAGAAACCGTTATTAAAAATCTACATATTTCAATAAGAGGCTACTGACTGTCTTCCTTTACAATGATTGCTCATCTATAACAAAAATACCAGGGTTTTTGAACTTTTCAAATGTAGTAACTGCTTAAAGTTTATATTCAAAGGATTGTCAGATTTCTTTCATTACAACGATTGCTTGACTTCTTCCTTTACAGCGATTTCTTGACTGTTTCTACTTTAGCGATTGATTGACTTGTTTTAATAGAACGATCGCTGGGCGTCTTTCACTACAACGATTGCCTGACTTCTTCAACTACAGCGATTGTTTGGTTTTATACAGTAAAATGATTGTTTGACGTCTTCCAACATTGACGTCACTTTGTATAACGCCGAGTTCATGGACATGGTGGAAGCTTGGAGGGTTGTGGACAACGTCACGGTCAGTGATCATAACCTGATTGTCTTTGACTTTGCCACGGGGAGGCTGGTGGATGGAAATGGGGAAGGGAAAAGAAGGAGATACAACATGAGCAAAGCTAATTGGGAGAAGCTGAGGGATGAACTGATACTGCCCAGTCCAGTGGCACAGGGCGACAATATCAACATGAAGGCCAAACAGCTGACGTGGGCTCTGCAGGATGCAATGAGGAAGTTGATACTTGTGGTGGAAGGTGATACCAAGGTTGGTAATAAGCCATGGAATGACAGACTGCAGAGTCTCCGTACGAGGGCAAGGAGAACTCGTAGGAGATATCAGAGGTGTTGAGACCCGGCTGGTCGGGTGGTGCTGTTAAATATCTACAGGGAGAGGAAGAGGGAGTTTGAGGATGGGTTGTTTCAGGAGAAGAGGAAAAGTTGGGAGAAGTATATTCAGGAGGAGCAACAGAGGGGACCTTGGGGGGGTGCCGTTCAAAATAGCCTCCGGGAATTACGCCCCCCAGCCATGATAATCACGATATCTAAGAATGATGGAAGTACCACGACCATCTGGGAGGAATCTGTGATTCTTCTAATGGAGACATTGTTGCCAGATGATGAGGTGAAAGAAGATACTGAAGATCACCGAATGTTGAGGGAGAGGATGGAGATTGATGAGTATGCAAACGAGGAAGATGTTGAACCTGTTAGTCGGGTGGAGGTGATCAGGAACATTGCTCTGATGGGTAAGAAAAAGGCGCCTGGACCGGACGGGATAAAGGTTGAGGTGCTGGAGAAGATGACTGACCTTATTGCTCCTTTCCTTGCAGGGCTGCTAAACGAATGCCTCGCTCAAGGTAGAATCCCGAACATCTGGAGGCAGAGCGAGGTAATCGTGCTAAGCAACGGGAAGGATAAAGACCCGCTGATTCCGAAGTCATACACACCCATCTGCCTGTTGAACACAGCAAGGAAGTTGCAGGAGAAGATATTGTGTGAAAGATTACTGAGACACAGAACCGTCATGGGCATGCATCAGCAGCAGTATGGCTTTCGCAATGGAACTGATTGACTTGGCAACCGGTAAATACGTCGTAAGAATATTCGTGGACATCTCAGGCACTTTTGACAACCTCTGGTTGCCGGCTATGTTTGACAGATTAAGAGAGATTCAGTGTCCGGGACAGCTGTATAGGAGATTTAAGGATTACTGTCGTAACAAATATTCCACTCTGAGATGTCCAGAAATCAGGGTTCAGAAGCTACTGATGAAGGGATGTCTCCAAGGATCGGTATGTGGCCCGATCTCTTGGGATGTCAGCCTGGAACCAGTGTTGTACTTGTTGGAGGGGATACTGGAGACGCTGGGTGTGGTCGCCTTCGCAGACGACCTTCTAATAGTAATAGAAGGGTAATCTAGAAGGAACTTAGAGGTGAGGAGGAAATCCCTTAACACGTGGTGCTCGAGTGCTTCCTTACGCTAGAAGCAAGAAGGAACTACCAGAGAGAGATTCAGGGAAGATTAGTAGGCAAATTACTGAGAGACCCAATCTATTGGAAATTCTTAGACCAGATTGCACTGGAAGCGTCAGATAGAGCAAAGACTGCCTAAATAGAGAGACTTAAAGAGGCACAGGGGTGAATAAGACGGGACGTCGACAATGACAATGACGAAGAAGATGACAGCGACATGGAGGGCGAGACTGACATGAACAATGGTGCGGTCTCAGCGAGGAGTGAGTAGAGAAAAAAAGATTGTTATAGTGGGATAAGCTGAAACCATCCTTGCTGGGGTCAAAAATTCAAGTGCCGGGAGGAGCAAGCACGAGCCCTGGGAACTGGATTCCAGTACGACTGAGTGTCTGGAGGAACACAGGGGATGCCCTTGTGATCTTAAGAACAGTTTTTCAGTCATATGAATGAACAAAGGTTAGTGGAGTAAATATGAACTCTGAGGGGATCCCTGCACCGTATGACCCATCAGCTTGGAAACGAGAGAGGTGGATTGTAGTTGATGGGCCCTCAAAGTCAAGATGGAGAAAGGCGGCTGCACTGCAGCCCTCTGGTTCCATCGGGATGATGGAGTTCCCCGGCAGGAATGGGAATAATATAGTTAAGTTAGCTTAGTTTAGCTTAGTTTAATAGTTAGAATAGCTAAATTAGAGACGGGGTGAACTAGGTAGGGGTAGATTAGGAGATTCGATTACCAAGGGTGGGAGGAAGGGTGAAAACGGAAGTGTGGTGGCTAGAAAGTAGGCGGAGCATCAACTCCGATAGGGCGCCTCCCCAGGTGGTGGATAGGGGGATACCCACCTCTGCTGGGTCCTTGGCGGACTTGGGCACTGTGGAGGGCCCAGCGGGGGAGGGTACCTGGGGCGGACCAACTTGAACTAGGGGTAGTTGGATTTCAATTAAATTAAGAGCCAAAACCTGTTTTATAATTTTAAAAAGGAAATTCTTATTGTAATTGTAAAAGTAAAGTCAAAATAATGTGAAAAAACGGCCCGGATTTAAAGTTTGTAAGATACCGGGCCTGTAAACATTGAAAAAAAAATAATTAAAGATTGCTTGACTTCTTTCATTTTTTCCATTAAATGAATGCGTGATTTCTTCCACTACAAAGATTGCATGACTTATTCCATTAAAGATATTGTTTTACTTTTTCCACTGCAGCGATTGCTTTACTTCTTCCATTACATCGAATTATGGAATTCTTCCAAAATGATGACGGTTTTACATATTTAAAAATAGCAATTGCCTGTCTCCTTTAAATATAACAATTGGTCGACTTCATTCATTACAACTATTTCTTAATCTCTTCAAACACAGCAGCTGCTTAGTTTCTACTAATACGAATAGTTATTATATTTAAATATAAAAATGATTTAATTTATATTAGGCTATGGATTAAGAGATTTGTCGTGGCGGATTGAGCTCTTTGTTGTTTCTGATTACACAAAGTTTACTCAAAGATTAAATAAAATTATGTAATTTAAAATAAGTTAAAGGCATGTGGCAAAATTTCTATGGTGAACTCCTCCTACCTTAAAAATAAAAATGTTCTTAGGACTAAAAAATTCGTTCCTATTAAATTTCTTTATTTGAATACATAAAATATTATGTAAAATAAAATAAAGTGTCATCATTATATGTACATTTCATTGTTCTGTTAAATTAAATCTAGCTGAATAGTGACGCGGATAGAAGAGATCCCGGATTTGACTCTCCTGGACGGGTATAGTTCAGAAAATGCACTTAAAATAACCCGAATAAATAAGATAAAATAAATAAAATATTTATTTGTGGGTTTGTATGTCTGTAGACCCTGGAACTCCAGAACTAAGATCCGTACAAAGTGAATCCTGTATATGTATTTAGGGAACCTTTAGAGATGTGCACACAGGTCTATTTTTGTTTTAAATTAAATTGTGAGACTCATACCTTAGACTGCGTGACCACTAGTGTGGGAATCTCCAAAACTAAGAAAAATCCTAATCTGGAGTTTTTTTATTATTTTGCATACTTAAGCTGAGATGGAAGGTTACACGAGAAAAATTATCCCTTTGTTTCATTGGTCAACGGGAATATTTTTGTAGATATCCATAAGTTATAATTTAAAAATGAAAAGGGATCAGGGGGAAAAAGAAGTCCGATTTTTCATTCTGTATAAAAATATAAAATGTTTAATCTAATAAATAAATATTCTACATGTAGCCTGCAATGCACCCTAAATGATATAATGCGGCCCTCTCATTTGTTTTGAGTTTGACACCCCTGGCTTAGGAGATACGCCTTGCGAGTTAATTTATTTTTTTTACTTTTACTAATGTTACAAGTTTGAATATTTGAACCACGTGATCACCGGTTTAT
Organism: Timema bartmani; assembly: GCA_902151455.1. Classification (NCBI taxonomy): domain Eukaryota; kingdom Metazoa; phylum Arthropoda; class Insecta; order Phasmatodea; family Timematidae; genus Timema; species Timema bartmani. Next base: position 27,586 of record CABFWB010001211.1, read on the forward strand.
GCTGTTAATAAGTCATTCAATAACGTATAACTTTACCCGCTGCGGTGGTTTAATGGTCTAAAGCAGTGTTCGCAAACTCGTGGCACGTGGGCCACATATCAGACCGGCCCGCTATACTTTTATTAATATCTAGCCTATAGTCATATAGGCACACATAAAAAAAGTTTAATTTTATGTGTCCATAACTACTTTGAATAACGAAAAACCCTTAGAAGTCGTTCAAACAGCTCTGTTTTTCTTATCACTTTAAATACTTAACTGTGGTTAGTTTTATTTACATAATTTAATATTGCTTCCGGAGGTGGTGGAGAGGCTTATGTTCCTAACAGACCCAGCCAGTGGCTGGAAGCTGTTCATGATGATTATGATGATTAGGAATATTGTTCCAAGTATTTCGCTAACCAACATAAACTTCTGGGGAAGTACAGGTTTTTAAATATTTTAAATATACCTTAATGATTTTAAATAACCAGCATTAAATATCTAGTACAGAACTTCATTGATGGCCACGCGGACTGAACGTCAGGCTCTTCTGATCTAGTTTAACAGTGTCGGGGAGTCTAAGGTTCGAATTCTAACAGGATATACAGAGACTGTATTTTACTATATGGTTTCCCAAATTACCTTCCCTCAAATGTGGATACATTTTCTTTGAGCTATATCTTTCTCGTCCCTTACCCATTAATGTAATTAAAATGTGTGTAGTCCGGACGGGTTGTAAGATGCGCTGGGAAGACAGAAGTACAGAATATATTTTAAGCAAACATGTTTGTATAGGATGTGGCCTGAAACCCTCCCCGGGTTGTGAATCTGGTCCTTCTACTAATATTAGAGTTTTAGAACACTGGACTCCAAGGCGACATTCTCGTGATAGGCTGGACTGCCGATGACGGGTGATAGGAGCTCATACATCGGTCGGATGCACTGAAGTTTCGTTTTATAAATGGTTTTACACTCTCCCTCCACGCAAATGGGGGCACACTTGCCCTAAACCCAACCTTCCTCAAACCTAACTCATTAGCGTGATTACAGGTAGCCTGGCGGTCTAAGGGTAGGGTGTCAGACTTCTGTGCTGAGGGTCCGGGGTTCAATCCTCGGTCCAGGCACATATTTATTTGATTGCCAAACCCTTCCTTCACCTCTGACAAGACGTGTATTAATCACAACTTGTGAATGTGAGGAATGCCAGGCCTCCACCGTGGTTCGGATTCCACGTTAAACTGTAGGTCCTCCATTTCATCTCACAATCACCCTACCATCGCACATTAGCGTAAGTGCGTGTAACCCGAACGGTTAGTAAGACGTGGTGATAATAATAATAATAATAATAATAATAATAATAATAATAAGCGTGATTAGTAGTCTACCTATGCGTACGGCCCGAACGTATAGTAAGACGCGGTGGAAAAAAAAAACAGTTTCCTTTCAATGTGTCTAGTAGCGATTAGCTTTCTGCCGAAATTTATAACCAAGGAGAAAGAAAGTTTAACCTTAAGTTAAAATAAAGTTCAAAACAGATTGCTATCTTTACCGGTGGAACGGCGAGCATTTGCAGCTTGTTGAAAAATATTGTAAATATATTTTATTTACTAAATGCCGGAGAATATAAAATATGACACGAAGGCCCGTGGCATTTCCCCCACCACAAACTTATTGATATACCACTGAAAATGATAAACTAAGTTAGTCACGTAATTAAATTAACTCTAACAACTTAACTTGTTTACAATAAAAACCACCATTAATTTGGTAAACAAACACTGATCTGCAAACCTATTATTTATTTATTAAAACCAACCATATTTTACCACGTTTTTCGTGCAACAAATTTACACTAATGAGATAGGGAAGGTATACTCTGTAAGAAATGTACTCGTATTCTTTTTGATGAAAAGTGGGGAGACCATCAAGTAAATTAACACTTTAATACGTCTAACCAGGATTCGGACCAAGATCTCTCAATAATTTTCAAATCAGACAAAACGATACTGATGCCTTTGTCTGTGTACACACCAGTGCAGGCAACACTTTATTGGTGTATTTTTAAATAAAGAGGAGATAATTAGTGGAGGCTTCATTCTCTCTCTTCTTTAGCCTAATTAGCCCTCATGACTTTGTTATGGTTTTCACCTACCCCTCCCCCTCCCTCCAAAACCATCCCCCCACCTCCTCCCTCTATCTTCATTCCAAAACAAGTTAATGCCCAACTAATGTCTCTTTCCCGAGCTTAGTTTACTGCAATATTAGCACCCCCTTCATGTTAACTACCCTTGCTTACTTGATTTCCCCTGACATTGGTTACACCACGAGTCAAAACAGGGGAAAAGGAGAAGGGTATTGGATGAATATTCATTAGACGCTCCGCCAAAGACGTGTACCAACACACACACACACACACGTCGTTTAACGTCTTATCACATGCCGAGAACAATCGATAAGTTAAGAATGCTTGATGAAGCTAATTAAAAGCTAAATAACCAGTCTAATCAATAAATTTTATTAGAAAAAAACTCAAGGTTTTCTTTGCACTGGACAAAAAGGTTGATTAGACTTTCTAAATGAGTAAGAAACGAAGATAGTAGTTGTGTAGAAATGTAACCGTTTAAGTATAGAAAGGATCTGACTAAGCCACAGTGAAAATCACATGTGGAAAATCACCCATTTGGTGCACTCAGACTAGATTCTAATCCCAGCAACACGTACATTGTGAGTCTGACGTATTTGACCACTCGTACACCCCTATGAATAACTCAAGATAGTGTATTTTTAGGTTCTTGTGCCAGTGCTTGCTAACAATGACCTAAATTTGAAAATAAAAGGGTTAGTACATGGGTATTTTGTATGAATTTGATCAACATTCGTCTGGAGAGAAGGATGAAATCACTTATATTGTAGTCGACCTTGCTGATCTTGGGGTAAAGGACACGATGTTCATGGGTTAAAACTCAGCTGGAGTCAATTGAGTTTTCTTGAACGATAAAAATACGTAGCACAACCTCCTTCGGGAAGGAAGTAAAGCCTTTGGTCGATTGTGGCATTTAATAAAACCCTGGAAGGTAAGTGAGAATACATTTCCAATAAAATTGGTAGGTCCTTTCCCTCTCGCTCTTAGTAATTCTCGTGTGCTGATATAATCAGTCGGCTTAGAAAGTGGACTTTAAATACCTTAAACATCATCATCATTAACTGTAACAAATGATAGAAATGAAAAAAAAACTTATACTATAGCTGGTTGGGATCCAGCCTCAGTCTCTTATATTAAAGTTTGAAGTGGAATCCACTCGCCCATCTATTCCGATAACCGGACTGTAAAATAGGTAATTGTCTAATCTAATGTGTTTGGAAGAGAAAGACTGGATAGAGGTGTGTTTTAAATCCCGAGAGAGGAAATTCTAACATTTAATATTATTATTATTATTATTATTAGCACCGCGTCTTACTACCCGTTCGGGTTATACGCACTTACACTAATGTGTAATGGTATGGTGATTGTGATATTAAATTGAGGACTTACAGTTTAACGTGGAATCCGAACCATGGTGGAGGCCTGGCATTCCTCACATTCACAAGTTGTGATTAATACACGTCTTGTCAGAGGTGAAGGAAGGGTTTGGCAATCAGATAAATCTGTGCCGGGACCAAGGATTGAACCCCGGACCCACAGCACAGAAGTCTGACACCTTACTCCTAGACCACCAGGTCACCAATTCTAATATTTGTTGAAATAATTTGTTATTTAAAATAAAATAACCAAACAGGCGAGCACGTGGATTAGGTGTCAACCTCTTCTAGTTTAGTTTTCCGTTGAGGTTGGAGTTCGGATTTCCACGTGGGTGTACTAGGTAAGCCTAGGTTTTTTTTTTATCCCTTAAATGGTTTATCACACACTCTATCCCGCAAATGAGAGTACGCACCCTCTAAAATTATTCTACCTACCTAACCCAGGACCCTTTATTGTAAACACGCCATTAGCTCGGATGGGTAGTAAGACCTGGAGAGATGGAAAACCTAACCCTGGTGTGTATGATCGTGGGAAACGATCAGTAATAAAAAATGGAATGTGGAAACAGGAGAGTGGCGGGGGGAGGGAGGGGGTTGGATGGTATTGTGAAGCTGTTTGGGAGTAGCTAAATCGATGGCATTGTTTTCTAGCTTAAATGGTTAGCTGTGAACGTGCTTTTAGATTGTTCCGCAATGCGTAAAATGATCGACAAGAATTGGAATGGTCGGAAACCTTTCGGAATCAATAGAATCCTGTTGTTACCTCAATTCTCGGGGCTCAAATTAAAAATATTAATTTACCTTCTAAAAACCTGTCATTTCCATTTGTCGGCCAACTGATCCGAACAAAGAGCGGTCAGTATATGTCGAGTGAGCTACCAAATTAAAATAACTGAGAATAACAAAGCCGATTAAAAGTGAGAGTTTTACCAATGGATTAGATCTAATTAAGAATTGATATATTTGTTATTAGAATGTTTTGTTGTAGCTATAAACTATTTCTCTACTCATATCTTACTATCTTTTTGAATTAACAAACATTTTCATAGAAATATAGGAAAACTATTTAGTAAAAAATACCTCAGTATAACCAGTACAAGCCTCCCTGTCATTGGTTAATAACACTAAACGATAATAACGCACTGATGCAGGTTGGAAAAAAATACATTTTTACTTTTCCAAATTAGGTACACGTGGCCAGCCTCGGTGGCTACATGGTCTAAGGCGTCACTCTCAGCCTGCCGATGACAGGTATATTGGTGTGAAATTATCAGTCGGGTGTATTGAGGGTGGTTTTCCTAAATGGTTTTCCACTCTACCACCATGAAAATGCGGGTACACCTCCCCTAAATTCAACCTTCTCCATCCCTAACCCTTTAGTATAATGAATACAAATGCGTATAGCCCGAACGGGTAGTAAGACGCTAAAAAGATATGTCATAATTTTAAGGCCATGAAATAAAAATCGAAATTTGCATCCAAAGATACGTTTTATGTACTTCTGATCCCAAAGTTGTGGTTTTTCAAGTATTGCTTGTTTGTATCTTCCTTAAATTGCTAAACGGTTTCAGCCTAAACTTATTTGATTCATTTTGGTATTTCTGTGAGCTATATCTAACACACATACAGTATATATTCCACTGATGTCAGTTATATTATATAACATCCATACACTTTTGTAAATATCTTAGAAAGTGAATCAATTAACTTTCTTACCTAAAACATAAAAAAGTAATTTCCTCATAATCGGCTTTCAATATTTATACCTGAAATTTATTTAGGTCATCAATCGAAAAGCCATGGCAAACAGCTATGAAAAAATGGCTGGATGCCATTTCAGAATTTTTAATATCTTAGAAATTTCCAGAATTTTTTATTTGACAGTTTGGTATTATTATTATTATTATTAATATAAATTTAAGTGGTTTTTGGTTGGTTTTTTTTTACCTACGTTTCACTACCCATTCAAGCTCTACGTACACATTAATTCCGCTAAAGGAATATGGATAAGGAAGGTAAAATTGTATAGGAAATGCAGTTGCGTTTGAGTGACGGGAGGATGGGAAACATTTAAAAAAACATTCTCAATACACCTGAATGGGATTTAAACCCAGACCTTCATCCTTGACAAACATTACGAGACGAGTTTGACGGCCTAGACCTCATGCCTATTGATACAGGATGGTCAGGTGGAACTTCCAGGTCAAAATGAGCACATCGCAAGTGAACTGAATAATTTGTATCTGAGAATACGCCGCGATGGTTGTCTGGCCCGTTCCGTGTCTCGGCTGGCGAGACCAATCGATAAGACGGTCTCGTGTCTACTGCACCAGGCAACAGGCGGCACCAAGGGGATATCGACCACTTTCTCCGGCGGTTCCTGAGTTCGAGGTCAGGCATTTGCATTTCATGGCTGCATTGCATGCGGCACAATTGCGACACGTTGGAAAAATCGAGATTAATATTTTACTATTCTAGCGACAGTTGTTGAGTTTAATCTTAAAACAACTTGTGTCGGTGGTTATATGGGCAGAGGCGTCAGTTATGGTCTTAGTCTGGTTTGCTGGTGACAGCGATATCATGGTTTGAGCCCCGTTCGAGTGTAGGGCTTACTGAGGGTATTTTTGCTTCTATTCTTCCATGATACTACGAATATACAAACTGGGTGCGAACGAGTGACTGATTTAGACGAATACTGCGCATGTCGTCAGAACCGAGCTTTCTGACAACCGGCCGGGAAAGCTTTATGGGATACTTGTACAGAGAACTAATATTTTCCCCTATTTAAGTTATATATTATAGCTTTAATTCATCACGCTAATTATATTTTATTAGTGTAACGTTTATTCTTATTGTATGCAGCCTAGAAGTTTACAAAATATTGCTTTCAACATTCACAAATTATTAGGTTATCGATTGTTACAGTCGAAACACATTAAGTGTTCGACTTATTCAATTGGACTTTAATTGAAAAACTTGTCCTTTTTGGTGGTCGTAGTTATAAAATAAACTAATATGTGAATTTATTTTAACAAATGGTATTGCACAATAAAATTAACCTACAAAATTTTACTAAAGTCTTATGAGAGTTTGCAGTAAGTAATCACTAAACAAAAAATTAAAATTAATATTATATAAACCATTTCTTTGTCCTAAAAACATTATAAATATGAGCATTGTCTATTTTCAAGAAAGTCTTTTCACTAATTAGAGAACGCTAGAATTTATCTTCCACTTTTACCTAAGAATTATTATACCAACATTTTTTGTTATTCTAACAAGCTTCATAATGGCATTTAATATTAGTCTAGGAGAAACACCATGGAACTAAAAAGTGTCTTATATAACATTTTTTTATGGTTTTTATATGATTAGAGGGTGCTAAATCCAAATATGCCGGGTGTACTAACATAACCCTTGATCATTTTGAGATATTCAAGATGGCGTCCACCATAAATGCCAGAAACTGACAAATGTAAAGTTTTTTTACTTAATTGATATTGGTGTCAATATTTATATTTTTTAGATCGCAGATTTTGGAAAAATATGCAAAATACTTTTTAAAGACCCACAGAGCCAGCTATGCAATATATCTTCCAAGATGGCCGCTTATATGGTGATAATTGTGGAATTCCGTAACATATGTGAGTTGGGTATCAATCCCAATGTTTTTGGGGGTGGGTAATACAAATCCGTGGTCTAAAATGTAATCATAGGTCACCAGAACAAAATAAAATAAAATTAAATTAAAGCTGAAACAAAACTATGTTTGGTCATGAATATTGGTAATGTTAAATATAATACAATATTTTAAAGAATCAATTAACTACCTTTACATATATATGTACATTTTATTGTTTATGAGTCTTCATCAGAGGAAATGTGACATGAGGACGATGTTGGAAAAACGAGCTGAATCAAGCTGACCAGCAAAACTGTGGCTCGATGTTTTCATTAAGCCAGTGTTCATAATGATGCTGTATGTACAGAGCAGGTAGGTATGAAGATTTCCTTTTACATTTAGTTGCAATCGAGTTTATGTTACCATATTTTTTCGTTGCAGTTCAAGTTAACTATGCCAGATATGGCCTACTATACATGCGAATTATGGAAAGGCTACCACCTGAAGTTCTAGAACGTTTCCTCAAGGGTGAACACGTGATGTGCCATAAACCTGGAATATGGAATGCTATATGGTCAAACATGTTCATAGAGAGCACATTCATGCGCTACGGCCACTGCCCATGTGGTATTATTGGAGTTACATTGAACCTTCAGCTGTGAAATGATGAGCTTTCAGTCTTTATAGTTGCAGTTATCTAGTAAACGATATTTATGTCATGAGGAATGAATGAAAATAACTGGAGGTAACAAAATACAATAAAGAGACGCTGTCGAGAGTCGTAAGTAATGGAGATGACAAAGTAAAAATTAGAGAAAAGTTAGCAACTTGCATTTACCCCCTCGAATCTAAAGATCACCCGAACACTGTTGTTAAGATTGTTACGGGTAAAATATGTACTGAAAAAGTTAATGTGGACTGATCAGTAGAGATTGGTGAGAAGGCTTTACGTGGTAAAACTATCCACTGGCTTTTATAGTCCAATATCAACAGCTGTTGTCAAAATGCCAAGTGATAACAGCACAAAAGGTTGCAACATAGGCATTATCGAGACTGAACTCCTGTATACCCGTGCTATGTATCTCACTACCTCAAGAGAACTAGACGTCGAAGAAGTAATTTTTCATCAACTATCTTCTGTACCAACTGCATTGTTTGATTATATTGAAATCCCTAGATTCACAAAAAGCAAGTCAAAATTAAGAAAAATACTGCAAGTGGAACAGTCAATTAGAAGATACAACAAAAAAGCTGCGATAGTAATAGATGGGTGTGCTATATTATGGGTAATTCACTGGCCCTCTCATGGTATAATGCAGGACTATGTTTCTATGTTTCAGTCATACATACTTCAGATACTTTCTGAAAGTGATGTATATTTGATTTTTGACAGGTACAGGGAGTAACGTATAAAAGGGGGCACTAGAAGTGCAAGAGCTGGTTTGGAAAGTACACACCACCAACTGGCTCTTACCACCCCACTATCACCACCACAAGTAATGCTTAATGTGACAGGTAACAAGTTACAATTGATCTGCCTAATCCTCCAACAGTTACAAAGAGAAGGTTTGATGTCGGACTGTTTAAAAAAAACAAGTGATCACTGGACCAGAAGAAGAGGAAATTATAAGAAACTCTTTAAAGGGCCGTCCAGATATGGCTATAACCCACGAAGAGGCTGACGTCATCATCATAACACAAGTTGTAATACGAGCTAAACAACTTGGAGATATCTGTACCATTAAAATTATCTGTGATGATACTAATGTGTTGGTGTTACCAACCGTTACCAATATTCATGCTTAAATATAATTTTATTTCAACTTTAATTTAATTTAATTTTGTTCTAGTGACATATGATTACATTTTAGACCATGTATTTGTATTCCCCACCTCCTAAAACAATGAGATTGATACCCAGTTTGCATATGATACGGAATTCCACCATTATCACCAGACAAGCGGCCATATTGGAAACTATATTGCATAGCTTGCTATGTGGGTCTTTAAAAATATCTTGCCTTTTTTTACGGAATCGGTGACCTAAAAAATATAAATATTGACACCAGTATTAATGAAGTAAAAAAAACCTTTATATTTGTCAACTTCTGGTATTTATGGTGGACGCCATCTTGAATATCTGAAAATACTCAAGGGTTATGTTAGTACACCCGGAATATTTTGATTCAGCACCCTCGAATCTTATAAAATCATCAAAAAACATCTGATGTACGACACTTTTAGGTTCAGATAAAAAACAGGGTTCTTCTCCTAAACTATATCAGTCCATTCAAGCTTTTCATTACTATAAAAAAATATTGTCCTGACCAAACAACTAATTTTATTTAACTGGACACTTAAAATGAGTTTTTTAATTTATATTTGTTAAAGATTGAAATACTTTAGCTGATTTGCTGGCTGAACGGTTTAAGGCGTTACTCTCGCAATAGACTGAACTGCCAATGACGGGAAGATCAGTGTTCGAATACTAATTTTGTATGTTAAACATTTCCTCTAAATTCAACCTTCTTCATCCCCGGCACATCTGCGTACAACCCGAACGGTTAGGGAAACGCAGCACTAAAAATAAGTTTTACCTTTCTACTGAGATATTTTACACAAACAATCTTGAAATATAAGTCCGCTTGAGGGCGTGGGTGGTAAGGTAATTTTCCTAAGGGGTGGGCGGGTCCACTAGAAAATGTAGCTATACCTTTAATCAATTAAAGTTTGTGTACCCATCAAATTACCGGGGGGTTCAGACTCCCCAACATCGCCACCAGCTTTATACGTCTACTCTGGATATCATCGCTGAGGAAACTGCATGGTTACTATTGGGAAACAGCGTTGTCATTCTCTCGGTTTCATGTGGTCAATCTTCCCTTAGATATGACAAGTTTCGCAACGCTGATTAGTCGAGGTTGCCATTAGTTCCTTCTTACCCCAGTACACCACCTTCGGACATAACAGAGAGCGAGGAGATTTGGCAACAGTTAAATAAGAGAGAACGAAGATAAAGCTTTTCTCCATAAGACCTGCAGTTCCCTCAGCGATGATATTGGGTGTAGTAGAATGTGTGTTTTGATGTCCCAACACGTTTCATTCATATATTAAAATAGATTGTGTTTAAATGTTGTGATGTAAGTGAAATTCATACACGATGCGCTTTAGGTATGTGAACAAGTTTGTGCAGTGGTGCACCCGGAAATTTACTAGGGGGTTGGGATGACGGGGAGCGGGGTGGTGGTGGAGGATAGGGCATTCAATAAAGACCCTCGTCAGATAAACAAAAGGAGACCAAGAAAAATTATGGATATTAATTGCTTCGTGTCACTATTTGAAGTTATTTTCATGGTAGCTTAGGATAACTATTTAACTTACGACTTTTATTTAGTTGATGGTAGATAGCTATAGTAAAAAGGTGACCTGGTGGTTTAGGGGTAAGGTGTCGGACTTTTATGCTGGAGGTCCGGGATTCAATCCTCGGTCCCGGCACAGATTTAACTGATTGCCAAACCCTTCCTTCACCTCAGACAAGATGTGTATTAATCACAAAATTCCACGTTAAACTGTAGGTCCTTCATTTCATCTCACAATCACCCTACCATTACATATTAGCGTAAGTGCGTATAACCCAAACGGGTAGTAAGACACGTTGATAGTAATAATATAGTAAACATCGCTTTGGTTCATTAATAAAGGCAAGGTCAGAAATTTTAGCTTAGCTGGTATCGTGTCTGTCTACTGAGCTAAGGATTCCGGGTTCAATTCCTCGCATGGCCGAAAACTGTATCATTGGTGAAGTATGGGTTTCCCCTTCACAGTGATGAATTAACGGTTGGGGACTGGATGTTGTGTTTGTTCCAGATTTAAGTTAGTTTATAAGTAGTGTGCTGATATAATCAGTCGGTTGAAAAAGGCACGTTAATTACCTCTAATAAATTAATAAAGGCAGGAAAGAAATTACAGCACGTTTAAAAAATCAGTTTTATTACTAATTTTATAACTATTTTGATAACGTTTGCCCTTAATAAATGATCAAATCACAGTTTTCAAATGTTCAAACCTACTATATTTTCTACATTTCACAGTAGTGAAAGCTTGTAGGATTTTTTTTATCCTATTAGAAGATATTATTACTGTTTGAAAAAAATAAAAATTTAGACTCGGCTTCATACAGTGATTGACACCTTTATAACTTTATGCACGGGTAACGCAACGTTACCGGAGGGTATGAGGGAGTTCGTGCTCCGCCCCAATAATCTGCCCAAATGGGACACTCTTAGTACCTTTAAATAAATAGTGAATCGTTGTATTCAAAAAATTGAAAATCCACGTTTGGAACCATACATAAATGATTAACTCCGTTTACATACATTATTATTCGTACAAAACATCTCATATTTTTTTAATTTGAAGTGAAAATAGGTTCGTTCTATCCTTCCAATCAGAGATAGTGACGCTCATGGCACTTTGCATCAATGTGTTGACTAATCAGCTCTGGTAGCTTTGTCAGTTCAACTCTGTCATGTCAACGTTGAGTGTGGTACGAGGGGCTCTGAAGTTTTATCTAAGTGCAGCCCCAGGTGTAACAACCCTTATTGTGTTAAAAGTCTCTGATATATTTAAACATAAGAATAGTTGCTACTAGCTAAAGTTAATTTTTCTTGTAGCTTTACCCGCCTCGGTGGCGTGGTTAGGTAACGCGCAAGTCGTGCTGAGCTAGACCGCCGAGGACGGGGAGATCGAGGTTCGAATCTCGGTTGGGTTAACTGGGGGTGGTTTTTCCTAAATGGTTTTCCACTCTCCCTCCACGCAAATGCGGTTTCACTTCCTCTAAATTCAACCTTCCCAATTCCCAATCCATTAGTGTAATTAGTACTTAAGCGTATAACCCGAACGGGTAGTAAGACGTGGTGCTAAGTATTATTATTATTATTATTATTATTATTGTACCTTTGATTTGGTATGCTTTAAACAGTAAGGCAGTTTTAATTAAAATGGTATTCGACTACGATCATGTATAAAATGTATCAAAGAATTTTTTTGATGAAGAGTCTTATGGGGTACGTTTAGTAGGCATAACAATATTTTTTTTTTTTCATAGGCCCTTGATCTGTTCCATCCCAAGGGCTCTAAAGAGCTTTTAAATATAAGTCGTAATCCTCACCTTAAAATGTAGCCAGTGTACAAACCTGTCTCATGCGTTCTACGTTTTAGTTATACATAATATGATTTAAGTTTTTATTAATAGTATTTATGTTACAAGGAGAAAGAGGGCAGATACCCCGCTCTCGGGTCGCCACTGGGTTTGTTGTAAATGCCAATTGAGCTTTATACAAACAACATTCATTTTATTAATTCGGCTATTTCCTGAAATGAAGTATCTTATTTATTTTTGTCCAATCTATACGATTTTTGTCATTTTTTTAAATTTTTTTTAGCACCGCGTCTTACTAACCGTTTGGGTTATACGCTTAAGTATTAATTACACTAATGGATTAGGAATTGGGAGGGTTGAATTTAGAGGAAGTGAACCCGCATTTGCGTGGAGGGAGAGTGGAAAACCATTTAGGAAAAACCACCCCCAGTTCACCCGACCGAGATTCGAACCTCGATCTCCCCGTCCTCGGCGGTCGAGCTCATACACGCACGACTAGCGCGTTAGCCAACTACGCCACCGAGGCGGGTTTTTGTCATTATTGTTTTGGCTAATAGAAACTGGCTGAATTGAATAATATGTCAAACCAATCACAGGGTAATGTTAAAATGCTCTAATTTGACAGTATATCTATGGTAAATTTGCTTCTTTTAAAGGCATAAAGCAGTATTTTTGCTCAATTATAACGTCATATACTCCCTTGGCTGACCTTGGAAATGCGCAGGCACCTATCTTGTATATTCGCTCTACTTCCATCCAGGTAGCCTGGTGGTCTAGGGGTAAGGTGTCGGACTTCTGTGCTGAGGGTCCGGGGTTCAATCCTCAATCCCGGCAACATATTTATCTGATTGCCAAACCCTTCCTTCACCTCTGACAAGACGTGTATTAATCACAATTTGTGAATGTGAGGAATGCCAGGCCTCCACCGTGGTTCGGATCCCACGTTAAACTGTAGGTCCTCCATTTAATCTCACAATCACCCTACACATTACACATTAGCGTAAGTGCGTATAACCCGAACGGGTAGTAAGACGCGGTGCTAATAATAATAATAATAATAATAATAATACTTGTTCCATTCCATTTAAATGCTATATTTCTACCTAGTATAGCCTACCTGTCTCACCTCCACCCCAGTGTAGGATTTACAAATAGTCCATTTGATATATTATAAACTGAAGGACTCATGAAATATAGTCAGATTTATAATTTATAAATGATTAAATAACTTTATATTAGTTGAAAAATAAAACCAACACTTAAAAATATGTTTTAGTATGTATACAAAATTATAGTAATCTCTTCTCAATTTCATTTTTCAAAAATACCTAATTTATCGCAAATGACTTATAATGAAACTCAGAACAAGATTTCAAAAAAAACATGAATATAGTGTAGTTCCTTTGAAAACCACCTTGTTTAAGTATTACCGTTTGAACCAGTTTATGTCTCGATATGTTTAGGAGGTGTGCATCACAGTTATAAAAGCTCTGTTTAAATTTCAGATTATATTCTGTTCGATTTATTCCTGCAAGTTTTGAAACAAAGCACACAACTTTTTAACACCAGCCAACACAAAATATAAAACCTTATTTAACTTATTCTAAAATTGAAAAATAACACTTGGACACGGTAGTTGGACCCGGGACTCTTGACTTAGCCTACCACTGAGCTATTCAAGATTCTTCCCATGCTCAAGGTCATCCTTCACTCATATCTTAAGACAGAATTTTTAATGGACGTGTGATGGTCCCGGGTTAGATTCCCGTGGCAATATGTTTTATCATTCTACGAATATGATGCGGTTACATCCGTAACCTAAAGATCATTTCCATCTTCCGAGCCTCGCTAATCACGAGGAATATTAATTGTATAGGGTGGGGCAGAAACAATTAGACGATCAGTAACTTGAAAACTAACGCTTTAATTGAAAAGTAAATATTCACTATCTAAATAAAAGCAAACTACATACTAAACTCTTTCCATTTTGTAAGATAATGTCACTCAGATGAGTTCCACTGGACGTCAGACAAACCTCAGAACGTTGTCCATCTCTTTCCTTAGCGTAGATCATATAATTGTTTCTACCCCACCCTGTACAAGCGTTTATTTCTTCCATGATAATTTAACTTATGTAAGAACGCCAATATATATATATATATATATAGTGTAAATTAATTGGTGTTAAATATTCTATGGGCGTATTCCCATCAACCAAACATTATTAAGAATTCATAAACATGGGTCTATAAACGCTTAGTTTTAGAGTTATTAAAGGTTTTCCTCAAAATGTATTGGTCGTGGTGGATCTATTGGATGGCCTGTTTAATTCCCCGCAGTTTAACCCGATGGACATTTAATTGAACAATAAAATTCCTTCTAGCTCAGAAACCAAGATTTTCTAGACCCATATTTATATGAACATATTTTCTTAGTGTTTGGTTGATGAGAATACGCCCCTGGAATATTTGACACCGATTAATTTACACCCTGTGTAATCAAATGTTGAGAATTTGAAAATAGAACACACTAATAAAACATATATTGACTGATATAAAGTTGCTGGCTATTCCCAGTTACAAGGAAGCTACGATATCATGAAATTCATTAGCCGATTTATTTGTTTATATTATTTATATCTTACGAAACCTTGTACTGTCCAAAATATTAAGTTCATTTAACGAGATAGCAAACATTTGAAAGTAATTATGTAATTTATTAAAATCACACAGAATAAGATGAATTCAATATTTCCTTGTTTTCTTTCTTGTCATTATTTCCACACGATATCCTAATTGCAATTACGTTGACACCTTCCATTTGAAAAGAGAAGAAAGAGCTAATCAAGTAATCCTCTTAAGAGAAAAACACGCCTATTCTATCCAACCTATCACTCGATATTGTATCGCACATTCGATTACTTATCTTGGTATCCTCAATTCATGTATCGAGATATACGTATTCCTATGTTAAACCATTCTAGTGATCATGTTATCAACTCATCCTGGATAGTAAGATGAAACAAAAAATAATAATATTTGTGCAACTTATAATCTGTATTCTATCACATGTAGGTAAAATCCTAAAATTATATTTGTATTAAAATTTCCCTTTCTAAAGACAATGTCATATCAGAACACGGCCTACAAACTAACTTAAATAGCATAAATATGTATACTAAGCTCTACGCTGTAGTGCCATGATCCATGATAATATATTGACCTCGGTGGTATTGGGGTAAGTGCTCACCTTAGGACCCGTTATTCTTGGGTTCAAACCCAGCGGAGGTCAACGGATTTTTCTTGAGCGATAACAATCCGTTGCACAACTTCCTTCTGTCGGTCCTATCTTGATTGTTGCATGTAAAATAACCCTGGAAAGTACGTGAAAATACCTTTCCTGGAACGATTCCTCTCGTGATTGCTCATAGAAATTCAGTGTGAAAGGAAACGGGGAGCCACAATACTTACTGAACTACCTTATTACATGAGGATTTTACCAGATGGTGCGGGCAGCACTAACCAGCCGAGGGGCTCAGTGCATGCCTAGCCTAGCGAGAATCTCTCAGCCCCACGGGCTGATCAGAATTTACCCGTAAAACTTCACAAAATGATTTTATTGCTTCTGTCACTTGCATACATGCAGATATTGAATTCACACAGCGAGACAAGGAGGGGGCTGTCCCCCCCCCCGGCCCCCCATGGGTATATCCTCCTTGAAACTTCAGTGATCACATAAGCACCATCTAGTGCATTAGTGTTAGTTAGCACTCCTCTGGTACATGAGGGTACAGATCCAAGATAACTAAATAGAGGATAACAATCGCGGTGATATCGTAGCTCTGCGGCAACTTGATCTATTACAGAGTTATTATTGAAAGAACAATTTGTCCTCAATCATCGGTTCATTTTGCGCACAACACTGCAAAGTTCTTCTTTAACTCCAAAGTCTTTGCCTCTCTGACGACTGATTTTCATTTGGGATGCTTCTTATTAACAGCCGCGAGTTTCCTACAAAACAAACACTTTGTCTTAAAATTAAAGCTTGAATCCACTCTTCTAAAATACTGGCAAGACTTTTCCTCACGTTCCGTGATTTTCACCCTTCGAGTATAAGCCTTTCTCCAATTATTACTATGCAGCTTCACTGATTTTTTCCCCTACAAGTAGATTATAAATTCCATCTTTTTGTAGCACAGTAATTCTCCTAATATTTCCTAGACCAGCTTTCACCTCAATAGACCTGTCACCCTCTTTGAATTTACTCTTGCAAATAACATACAATTCACATTCCAGTGTAACGTATTCAACACAAAAAAACGCACATCGGTTTATTGACACTCGCGACAATCTGAACAACTAGTGGAAAATTGATTGTAATACACAGAAAACAAAACTGCAACACCTGACTTAGTCACGTGTCCATTCTTGCAGGTTTTCACCGAGCGCTGGGAACAGGCCACGTTTTGTAAGGTTGCCTTGAGCGCGCGGTATTGTTTCATATTGCTGTACCCATTTCTGGTTCTCATGTACAACTATATAAATGTACTAAGGATGATTTCTATGTAATTTTGATCCCTCCACAACTTTTGCTTTAAACATGTTTTAGTCCCATCTCTCTTAATAATAAAAAAAAAGATTAATAAAAAAATTTTCTTTATTTCAGTACCATGCAATAGTAAGTAGCCTGTATTATTATTTAGCACCGTGTCTTACTACCCATTTGGGTTATGCGCTTAAGTACTAATTACGCTAATGAATTAGGAATTGGGAAGGTTGAATAGAGGAAGTTAACCTACATTTGCGTGGGGGGAGAGTGGAAAACCATTTAGGAAAACCACCCCCAGTTCACCCGATCGAGATTCGAACCTCGATCTCCTCGGTCCTTGGCAGTCGAGCTCAACACGACTAGCGCGTTAGCCAACTACGCCACCGAGGCGGGTAGTAGCCTGTAAGGTGTGATAAAAGTTTGTCATGAACACATAATATACAGTATTCATGTCATCAATTATATAATTAGGGTTTCTATGTAAATTGTATATTTATATCATATTTTGTTCAGCCACTAGACTCTAAAAAGTAAAAATCCAATATGGTAGCCTATTTTTTGCCATTATGGATCTAGCCCAGCCGTAATTGTTTAGGACTCAACAGATTATTATCCCACGATGCCATTTATATAAGTTCACAAAATTTCAGCTTGATATTCCATTTTTGCACCTTAATACGCTTCTGTACTTTACTACTAATAGATAGTAAGTAAGCACATCAAACCAACGTTCGGGTTCTTGACATAAGAAATAAGATAGGTCTATATACAGTAGCCCCATGGCTTCTTTGGTGCTGACGGACAGTTCACAGCTGACAGCTGACGGCTTTGAAAAGCTACCGGACCAAATTATGTATCCCTTCGCCGGACCATATGATCTGCAAAAACATGTGTTTAGCAGCTGTCACTTCTGGCAGTCAGCACCAAAGAAGCCATGGAGCTACTGTAGTAGTAATGGTTATTTTAGACACTACCAGGTTTGAATCAGGGTCTTATGATATATCCTCCCAATCGTAGATTTTTCATTTTACTGCACCACGTCATTTTACTTGTCCGGGGTATCCATATAAATCTCTTAATTAAAACCACACCAGTCCATCTCAGTGCGTCAGTCGCTCTATGGGAGACTTATCAAGAGTCGAACCCCACTCCCCTTGCTGAAGGCTTATGTGTTTGTGTGTGATGAGGTCATGTCACCGCATGGGGGCGCCTGCATGTGTGGTGTCGCCCTGGTAGCACAAAGCGCGCGCTAGAGAAAGATATATACATATATATCTTTCTCTAGCGCGTATTATATATATATATAATACCAGACACAGAGCTAATATGCAAATATATAGAGACTAGTCAGACAGGTAAAGAAGAGTAGATGTTTTCATTACTATTTTATTTCGTACCTTTTAAACACACAGGACATTTAATGGATCAATCTAAGGTGTAAGAGAAAGGAGGGACGTTAATGCATGGGAAAAGGCTGGTAACACACACCGTGATAGATTGTGAGAAAAACCGCCTAAAGTACACCCTGTCGGGATTCTAACCCTGGCCTCTTCTTCAGCGTTAATCTTGTGCAATACTATTATACCACATGGTCACCGCTTTGAGTGAGTGAAGTATATGGTCCACGGATACACAGGGAAACAAAATAAAAAGTACCTTAACTCAATTGACATTTTAAATCTCAAAAATATATTCTTTCTCTTTGAGTGGAATATTTTAAGAAATCGAAGCATGACTTTCAATGTGGCCACAAAAAAATGTAGAATTTTATTGTAAATACCTTAAATTTGGAAAATCATAATATTGAAAGTTAAATTGTCTAAGATTTTTGTTTGGCTGTTAGAAAATGTGGTGTAAATTCCGTCCGTATACAATTTTTTTCAAAAACATTTCCATTTTATTTTAACGTAGCTTCGTAGGCTTATAACTTTTAATAACTACTAAAGAGACAATATTACTAAATATTTTAAGCTGATATTCCCAATATGTTATGTTCTCTATAGAAATTCGGGCTGAATTTTCATCGTGTATGAACCGCACAACAAATTTTTATGAATCGTTTCACTCAAAATCGAACAGACTAGTATTGACTGTATACCCGACCCCAATCAATTTTCATACATTAATTTGTAGAAGTGTTTAAAGAACTACTTAGTGCTACAAAACAACCCGTCAAAGAAATTAAAGGCAACATGGGAAAAAGAAAAGTTCTTGGCTGATAAAATAACTGAGAATAAAAACTGTAGATATACATTTATGTCTAACATTGTCAAAGAGGTGTGGATTTTTACTAATGTAATTTTCTCGCTGAATATAGATTCATTTACTTAATATATTTAAGATAACAATCAAACGTGACAAGACAAAGAATTGTTTCTGCACTACGTTATTGAAGTTATCATATTTGGATTGTTTGACTTATATACTCGAGTCTTAAAATGTGGTCATGTTAAAATGCATGTTTAAAATTTAACGAAATTGTTTTAATTATTATAATTCACTTGCTATAATTGTTATTACTTATTGTATTATAGTATATATTGTTGCCACAACACCAAAATAAAAAATATAGTAGTTTTATTAATACATGTTCTTCTTTCAATGAGTTACCCAATCATACAGTTAGGCTTAGGGAAGTATTATTAGAAGCGTTTGATAAAACTTGTTATTGATAATAATATAGTATTACTAGGAATATACAATAATTATTTTCGAATATAGGTTGACATTAATCACTTTCGGTTAGTTCTTGAATTAAATAACCTTCTGCCAGCTGAAACCTTCACTCCTACCGTAGAGAGGGTATAGATAATAGACTAAACACAGCGGCTACATGAAAGTGACTCGGGCGGGCGGAGATCGGGGAGAAGGTTAGCTCAATAGCCAATATCAGTCGGGCTCGTGTTTGAACAGTCGCCGCGGCGCCTTGGCGTCGTGTCATTGTACCTGCCTGGTGACTCTCTCAAGATACGCAGTCCCTTTCTTGTGCAAATGGTCTGTCACAAAGCGAAACAACGGCCATTGTCACAGTTTACAAAGTGTATTTGCTCGATATTCCCTCAAGCGATACGGAAGTGTTAGGAGTAGGCAGGATATGGCGTTGGGCCCCGAACAGATAGATGCACTAGGTGTAAGTGGAACTGTTTACAAATTCTACTTTTTCATATTCTCTCCGGGTGGAATCTGGTGCGGTTCTTTTAAAATCGTATCTGAATCATATCTCGCAATCAGCCTATAATACAATAATAGCACGTACTGGCATGAGCGTACAATAAATTTAATATTTTTCTTCAGTTTCAATTTACTTTATTATAGTGCTGAACAAACAGTAATAAGACCTATAACAGAGCAGCACTGAAACATATATAAATACTGTACAGCAACAATTAATCAAGAAAATAAAAATAACTAAGTAGTGAATTGAAGAAAGTAAATAGTGTTTAAAGAACGATACATTGAAGAACCGCAAATAAATATAGAGTGTAAAGAACGATACATTGAAGAACCGCAAATAAATATAGAAGTGTAAAGAACGATACATTGAAGAACCGCTAATAAAATCAATTACTATTGTAATTGTTTAGAATAAAACTTAATTAAGAAAAGTTGTGCAGAATATAAAACTAAGCATATTAAGGATAGGAAATCTCCTCTTCTTTAGGGACAAAGTTAAATTCGGAAAATCTAGAATTTTCGCTACGGATACAATGGTTCAGCTTATAAGAGTTTCTGGGAGAAATTTTTTTTTTTTAAATTCTAAAGGTCCTGTGAAGAGACACGAATATCTGCATGTCCAGAGCCAAATCTACAAGAAATATTGCTATTTGCTATTGCTTTTTGCTATTGAAACCAAAAGGGCATCACAATAAAGTCTGAGTGAGGAAATAATTCGGAGCCATAAAAGGTTCAGAATTTGGCCTTACTCATAATAGACCCGGTTAGTAAATAATTTATCACATCAAGCAGCAACAAATTTACATTGAACGTTTTCCGATCTGATAACCAGTTAAGGTGATGGAGCTCCAAGCAACACTAGCATATTCAAGGCTAGCTCCCATCTAACGAAGACATAGTACAAGCATAAAATACAGTCATTCTTAAATGAAAAGGTAATAAATTTAATAAGTCCAAGTAATATAAATGAGTGAGATATTATATGATAATCACGAGAGAAAAAGTAGAATTTTGTGTCCAGGAAAACACCTGGATCATTATTATAAAGGGATCAAACTATGTTATCATTGATCCTTTTAGGCCTTTAAGTAAATCTACATGGTATGATGCACCGAACAAACTTTCTCTATCTTTTATCTTAAAATAGGTGGGGACATTTTCTGAAAACTTGTAGGGTTTGTGAAACGAAATAATATAATTTTTGCAGAAACACTCCATCAAAGGGCATAACAATAAATTTCAAATTTGCAAAGACACATAGATGTATATATAATACATATTTGCATATAGCTCAGAAACTATTGGTTTTATGAATATATATTTCAAATAAAAGATTTGTATTTTTAATAGCACTACAGCTTTACAATGATAAGTTATTTCGTATATCAGGTGACCTGGTGGTCTAGGGGTAAGGTTTCCGACTTCTGTGTTGGGGTCCGGGGTTCAATCCTCGGTCCCAGCACAGATTTATCTGTTTACCAAACCCTTCCTTCACCTCTGACAAGATGTGTATTAATCACAGCTTGTGAATGTGAGGAATGCCAGGCCTCCACCGTGGTTCGGATTCCACGTTAAACTGTAGGTCCTCCATTTCATCTCACAATCACCCTACCATTACACATTAGCGTAAGTGCGTATAACCCGAACGGGTAGTAAGACGCGGTGCTAATAATAATATTTTGTATCTCAAATACCAAAGTAATTTTCATTAGAAAATGATAATTTCCCAAGTTTTAGCCCGAGAGGTAAAATGGTTTCTTCTCCAGGACTAAATATAAACAAACAAAAGGACAGACGACATCGAGAAAAACACTTTGTATGTTTCAGGGGGTCATGAAACGTCGACATTTATCAAAATCTTAAGTTAGATTTTTTTTTTACAATCAGCATACTTCATATCTGGAGGGTCAAGTGAAAGTACTCGTAAATACTTGCCCTCCTCATGTAACAAGGTGTGTGTTGCCTGCATAAACTTGCCCTCCTCATGTAACAAGGTGTGTGTTGCCTGCATTAACTCGCCCTCCTCATGTAACAAGGTGTGTGTTGCCTGCATTAACTCGCCCTCCTCATGTAACAAGGTGTGTGTTGCCTACATTAACTTGCCCTCCTCACGTAACAAAGTCTGTGTTGCGTCCAATAACTCGCCCTCCTCATGTAACAAGGCATGTGTTGCCTGCATAAACTTGCCCTCCTCTCGTAACAAAGTGTGTGTTGCCTTCATCCACTCGTCCTCATGTAACAAAGTGTGTGTTCTCTTCATCAACTCGCCCTCCTCATGTAACAAAGTATGCGTTGCTCTCAATAACTTGCCCTCATGTAACAAGGTGTGTGTTGCCCACATCAACTTGATCTCCACATGATACAAAGTGTGTGTTGCCTGCATTAACTCGCCCTCTTCATGTAACAAGGTGTGTGTTGCCTACATTAACCTGCCCTCCTCACGTAACAAAGTCTGTGTTGCGTCCAATAACTCGCCCTCCTCATGTAACAAGGCATGTGTTGCCTGCATAAACTTGCCCTCCTCTCGTAACAAAGTGTGTGTTGCCTTCATCCACTCGTCCTCATGTAACAAAGTAGTGTGTTCTCTTCATCAACTCGCCCTCCTCACGTAACAAAGTCTGTGTTGCGTCCAATAACTCGCCCTCCTCATGTAACAAGGCATGTGTTGCCTGCATCAACTTGCCCTCCTCTCGTAACAAGGTGTGTGTTGCCTTCATCCACTCGTCCTCATGTAACAAAGTGTGTGTTCTCTTCATCAACTCGCCCTCCTCATGTAACAAAAGTATGCGTTGCTCTCAATAACTTGCCCTCCTGTTTCCATCCCTCTAATAAACGCTGCTAATAATAAAAGCGATCCCTGGTGTCAGATGTGACGTAACTAGATGATGGTCTTGTTGACACAGGGTTACGGTGGCAGGGACAGCCTCATCCTCCCTGTGATCCTTGGGGGAGCCACACTCATCCTGCTGATGTCGGCGTGCGCCTGTTACGCCATCAGACGGCGCAGACAGAAGGCTATCCGCAGGCAGACCATAGGGGTGAGTACATTTGCTGGATACGGTTCAATCTCATTCTGATCTGCATAGAAATTGAGGGGAAAATAAACGACACTTTAAAAAAACAAACACTCTTAGCTCATTTAATGTTTTATGTATACAGAAAAAAAAAGTTCAATGCAGCTTTTTTTACAAGCTTTATAAAAAAAGACAAAAATTCTACTTGTATACCATGCGTTTAATTTTAAAGTGTTATTTTAATCCTGAGCATTTAAGGAAAAAAACATTTTTGGTCAAAGTAAATAAAATTATGCTTCAGTAGAGATACGTTTAGTTTGATTTTCTACACAGAGTGATGTCAATAGTTCTTGAATACTTGCGTAGGGGTATCTGAACAGAAACATTTTAATTGGAGATAAAAATTCATGATTAAAATCTGTCATGCCCATGAAAAATATTCAATAAATGTTGAAATTACTATGCAGATAATTTTAAACTAAATGTTTCTATTTTTGATTTTTTTAAAAAAAGGTGTTTTTCTATAAAAACTGTAAAATATTTACCTAAAGTTGAGAGTAGAGGGGATTCTAGAAACAGCCAGTGTATTTACAGTTTTTATATCAAAAACATATGTTTGTCAAAATAAATAAAATATTTCTCCAGAAAAACCGTAATGTTTAATTTTTTTCCCCCAAGGTGATATCAACAGTAAGGTTTGAATATCTGTCAAGGATTTCTTGGAATTTAATGACAAATTTTTCTCTTAGTTTAAAAAGTTTGTCATCTAATGCTGTTATGCTTATGATAGATATTCAACAATAATTGTTGATAACACCATGTGAAGGAAGTTAAACTCTGCGTTTCTATTGGAACAATATTTTATTTATATTGACCAACAAAAAATGTTTTGCTATAAAAGCCTTAAAAACGCGTACCTTTTTTCTCATTCCCTAC